>RSEH01000119.1:0-141916 GCA_006503475.1 Stentor roeselii
TTGTTTATGGATTTGAAAGAGTTTACTTATACAGTCTTATTTCGAACTCTAATATTTGTTGCAGGTCATTTGAAAGTAAAGTTTGTTATTTAGTATTTGCAAATTCATTTATTATGTGCGGAACATTTCAAGGGTTTATTTATTGTGTCGATACTGATTGTTTGGAAATCAGAAAGAAGTATTTTTTTGGAGGTTTTGCAATTCAATTCGTAAGAACAAATTGGGAAGTGATGTGCTTTTCTAGTGAAAATAAATCAATTGTACAAGATTTAAGGAATTCAGAGATTTTATTGACTCACAATAGAGAAATAGTTGTTGGAAAGTTTAGGAAGAATAGTTTTGTTTTTGTGGATAATGTATTTGATGTTTTTGTTTCGAATAACTTGAGAAGTATGAGAAAAATATGTCATTTGTTCAGTTATCAATTATTTTGGTTGAGATCTCCTGACTATATAGTTTTTAAAGATTATTATTCAGGTTTTAGTATATTGAATACTCAAAGAGAAGGAGATGAGATAAAATTAGAAAGTTTGAAAGGATTAAAATACATGAATAAAAAAAGAGAATTTAGATTGAGGGAAGGAGATTTGATTTTATCATCACTTAAATTTAGAAATGGTCGTATTAACTAACTCTTAATTAGCCAGAATAAACTGTTTAATATATGAATAAGGTTTTATTAGATTCTTATTTAGAAGTAGCACAAATTTTTTATATTCTAATTTCATACTATTGATCAGAAATATGAAAACTAAAGTAAATATTCAAACTTTACTCATATTTTTTAAATTCTTATCGATATGTACAACCATATTTGAAGAGCTAAAAATGAGTTTTGTGAACAAATCATTTAATATAATGGAAATATAACTTCCAAGTTATATAGAAACATTTTTTATTAGAATGGACTGAAAAAGTATCAACATTTTGTTTAAGATATATCTAATCTTTGAATTCTGTTAAATTAATGTGAGTTAAGTTGATCAATTTGTATGAACTACTGTAAAGTTACCAAATATATATGTTAATATAATTACTCAATAATAAATTAAAGAATTTAAAAGTAATAACTTACTTAGTTCTTTCATTCAGGACTAATCACTCTCAATTGAGGTAAACATATTTGATTTCTCTTGAGTTAAAGTATTCTCAATTCGATGAGTTATAATTATCCATACTGAGTATCGTGTTTTATCACTAATTTCAACTATATTCACTAGTTAAATTTAAAACTTATTTGAAATATATTTTAGATTGTGTTTTTCCAAGCTCTAAAATACTCTCAAAATGATTTATTTTCTTGTTCACGCATTAAAATTTACTTAAATACGAATGCTTCTGTTTTTATTCAAAGTTCTAATTTCCTGCTATTAAATGCTTTTTTACTTTTTGATTTAAAGTATTGTGAAGTCTAAGTGTTGTTTGTTACTAATTTTTGGGATATTCCTTTGAATAAGTTATTGCTAAAGATTTAAGAATCTGCGCAGATGCAAATCTTGAAGGAGTTTATGTACTTGAACCTAGAAAAGTGTCTTCCTTAAGACTTCATCAGAATCTGACCTCCAAACAATCAGCGATATTCTCAGAGTCACTTTACTGTGATATCGATCCAGAGAGAGATCAAAGAATTTGAGTTTCAAAAATGAAGCATACTAACTTTCAGATACTCCAGCCACTCATGAATTATGATTTTCGTTAGTTTCTTGGAATTTCAACTTTTGGTTATAAATTGAGTGATTTTATATATCATATCGTTTTTTCGATTTTGTATTTCTTCAAAATAATGTTCTAAAGGAAAGGCTTTAATGTTGATATTTGAAGATTTCGAAAGAAGTAAATCTTGGAAAGATGATCCTCTGCTCGTTGAGATATTTTCTAGTTGAATTTGAATCTTTAGAATTTGTGTTCAAGGTTTGAATAAAATCTCTTATCCCAGTTTTTGCAGACTGAATAAGCTTCAGTGAATATGTTTAGCTTGTTCATGAATTCTTTGAGTAGTATTTGATTATTTCTTTGAAATTTTTCTTTAGTGTCTTGATATCTTAACCTAATTGAAAGATTTTCTGTAATTTACTACATTGTTTTTGATATAGGACTAGTTCATCTAGGGTTGGAGTAAATAACTTGACCTATTGCTTAAGGTAAAAACTTTTTAAAAATGGCCTATGAAACGATAGACCAGAAGAGTAGTATAAGATCATTTTCGTAACACGAAATAGCACTCTTCATTTTATTAGAATTTCTCTATTAATCACTTTTCAAGCAATTTTCCCTCAGTAACAATAAAAATTTAGTAGACAAAAAAATGTAGGTGCATTTACAAAAAAGTAGATAAATTGAGAATACAAATATTGTAGACAAACTTATAATTTAATAACAGAATGATCATTATTTTATATTAATTTTTACACGAGATTCTTCAAGAAGCGGGTAAATCACTGTGATTACTTAATTTTATTAAAATAATAGTTTTAGACCTTTAGGTAGTTTATCCTATTAAAGAATTTGTAATTATTTATAAATAGTAATGAGCGAAGTTATAAAGCATCAGCTAAGAGGAGGCTACTCAGTGACATTCAGCCCTCTCTCTCATTGTATTGTAGTTACTGTGGAGCACAAAAACAGAAAAGATTACTGGACAGGTTTTATATCAGAAATGAGTCATCTGACAATAAGCTTACTCAAATCATCTTTTATACGCAGAAAGCTCTGGATTAATGATAAAACTATGGAACTTAGAGTTTGTGGTGGACTACAAGGCGCTGGTTCATTGAATTCTAAGTGCATGAAAAAAACTAAAGTGAATCTCGAACCAATAGAAATAATATGAACGATAGAAAAATAGACACTAAAAAAAAAGTGTAATAAATTCGAAAGGTGAACTGTTTGTTACTCTAGAAAATCCTATTTCAAATCATGAATGTTTAGCTTCTAGTTCTCAATTGAAATCTTTTACTTGGAATATATTATAAATCAAAGTAGGGAGTTCTACGCCTAATTATCAGCCGAGGTTTTTACTTGAAATTTATAATTATGAGGCTTGCTGGAGAAAATTCGAAATATTACGAAAGGATGATAGCAAATATGGATATTTTTATTCAAATGATATTGAATCTTATTGTTTAAAAAGCAATATAAAAGATCACAGTAATAAAAACCCTACTTTATAATTAGCCAGGTATATAGGATGTAATTATTTGAATCAGTGATTTTATAATGAAGCCAAAAAAATTACGATGAAAGTTATTATTTATGCCTAAAATTAAAATATATCCAAGATCCCGATTTTACCGAAAAGTTAATCTATTCTTAGCCGAAGCCTTAAATAATTTAGGCCTATATTATTATGCAGAAGGAAAATATAGAGAAGCAGAAATGAAACTTGAAGAATGTCAGACAAAAAGAAAAAAGTATCTAAACAACTATGATCCATATATATTCCAAACATTTAATCATTTCTGTTTTTTATATGAAAACTGGGGGAAATTAGCAAAAGCAGAAAAATCTTACCTTGAATTAATCAAAATAAATAAAGAAATCCATAAATTTAAACCTCAGAAACTTGCACCTCTCTATGAGAGTCTTGGAAATATATACATAAACCAACTAGAATTTTCGAAAGCAGAAGAATCCTTTAAATTGAGGCAAAAATATTTTCCATCTGATCAAGATATCTCAATATCTTATTACTGGTTTGGATGACTTTACCGAAGCAAAGGAGAGTTTGTTAAGGCAAAAGCAAACTATGATGAATGTCTTAAATATAGAGAAAATTTACCAGAAATGAATGCTCTAGATAAAGCCAAGGTGCTAGAAGAATTAGGTTTGCTATATTATTTAGAAAATAATTTTAAAGAATCAGAAAAATACTACTTCAAAGCCATAACATCTACAAAACAGAATATGATACTTTATATCATCATTTGATAATCTTGGTCATATTTGTCAAAAAAAAACAAAATTTCAAGGAAGCAAGAACTCATTTTAACAGATCTTTATCAATAAGAGAGATAGAATTCAAAAGAAAACATTACATTATTGGAAAATCTTTTAATAATTTAGCAGGATTATATCTGGATATCAGAGATATATATATGGCAGAAATATTTTACTTAAAGTGCCTTAAAATCAGGGATAAAACATTTCCTAGTAATCATCACTCATTAGATTCGATTTATAGATATCTCGGAGTTACTTGCTTGGAAAGCAGTAAGTATACCAAGCAGAAAAATACTTTTCTAAATGTCTTGAAATCTATAAAAGTCACTTCCAAGTAACCATCCGGAGTTCTCAGAACTTTTTAACAATTTAGCAAGATTTTTTCAAGTATCAAAATTGATTTTAAAAGCATAGAAATATTATTTGAAAGTCCTTAATCACAGCATAGCTTTAGCATTTTATAATATTAGAATATTCAATTTAAATCAAGACTTTATTGATAAAGCTCAAGAAAATTTACTTAATTGTTTAGAAATTTACAAAGAAGCACCTCCAATGGATGCATCTAACTTACAAAGACTCTATTAAAATTTAGGATTTTTTTATGAAAAGATGATAGACTACTCAAATGCAGAAAAATATTATGCTAAATGCATCAAATTAAAACAAGATGATTTTTTAATTGATAATTTTAATACATATTTTTCATTGACTCAGCTTCTGCGTCTTCAGAAACTTAAAGGTAATTATTTAAATGATAAATATAATTATATTCGGATTATTAAAATAAACAAGGAAAATCTTCCGAAAAATAATATAAACCCAGCAATATTCTATATGAATATAGGTGATTTATATCAAGGTAAACATCGTTTTATAAATGCAGAAGAATGCTTTATTAAATGCCTTAAAATATAACGAATTGAACTTGTTATTAACAATACTAAATTAAAAAAAATATACAAAAAGGTAGAAAGAATCTATAGAAAAACTAAAATCTTGCAAAAAAATAGGTTTAATACTAGATTAAAATTATGTCGCAAAATTAATATTGAAAAGAAACATAATTATTCCCTCTATACGCTAAGAGGGGCATTCAAAAAAAATTCAAGAAAATTACATACTTAGCGTGTGTTGTAAGAAACGATTGTAACACAACACTTCTGAAAGAAATCAAACTCTGTCCTAAAACTTCAACACAATCTTATTCAGAAAATAAAAATTTCCCTTTTGGATTATTCCTTATTTGAATAATTCATCTTTAACTGATTTCTTTTTGTCTATTAAATACAAAATTCAGCATATTTTAGATTAAGATTCTAGAATATATTTATAAATGGATAATATAGGTCCACAAAATAGAGCAAGAGTACAATTTCATGCACAATCTATACCCTTTTAAAATATCTATCAATTAGTTTTTTTAATCAATTACACCTTTAGTCAATCAATTTAAGCTCATGATCAAGTAATTTGGACTATTGCATCAACAAAAAAGAAGAAATAATTTCAGGTTCTTCTGATAAATTTGTAAAAATCTGGTATTCTGATTCTTTATCAGTGTATGCAACCCCTCTACCATCAGCAATCAGTTTGGTCAGTTACAGTAACCCCAGACGATAAAAACATTCTTTTCTGGCTCTCAAGATAATACAATTATTTATGGAGTATCGAATCGAAGTCAAAGTCTATCAATTCACCCACCACAACGACTTTGTCTACTGAGTTAAATGTGTGAATGATCAAATAATCTCAGTTTCTAGAGACTCAAGAATCGGCATCTCTTCAAAACAATTCAATCGCTTTTTGAGCTTGAAACCGTTTACTGTAGGATCTGAAGTTATAAAAGATAGCTCGGTTGTGTTTGGATGCTTAAATGAAGTTGTAATTTGTGACATAAATCAAATCAACAATGAAAAAACTCTAGTGGGCCATTCTGGTAAAGTAGAATTAATTGCTTTTTCGTCGAAATCCAACTTCTTGATCAGTAGTTGTTGGGGTTCAAAAAATAATTTGATTATTTGGCATCTTAAAACTTTCTCAATTTCAGCTAAGCTCGTTTTTAGCACCTTTCCATATATTTATGCTAAATTATTACTTGGTGTTGTTTATTAAGTCATTCAGTGTCTCCACAAATTGTATTTTTCTCCTTCGACTCGAAATTAAACTAAAATTAGTATTTTCTCATATAATTTGATAAAAAGAACGATAAGATTCCATATAGAGTACAATTTGATTATATAAAGAGCATAATATAGGGTTAAATATTATCCACACTTCAAATGGTTAACTAATATAAAAATCAAGAGTCTAATACTTAATAATTTTATTAAACCGTATTGTTCAATTAAGCATTAATAATTTTTTAGAGAGTTTATTTTTAACTAATCACTTCAGTATCTAGATTAATCCCTATTTCCCAAGATACATCAAGAGTTTTATAATTCAACATCGAATACTAGTTCAATTTAATCTTTTAAATTCAAATATTAGATAATTAAGTCATTTTCTTGTGAGAAATACTAGTTTTAAACAGAATAATCATTTGATTATCACAAACTATTGAAATATTTGCGATCGATGTGGCATTTTTAATTAAAATATTCATAAATATTGGTCGAAATAATCAGGAAATCACTCAATGATTATTCAAATACATCAATATATAAGGATGGAAGAATCAAGAAAATCATTTAATAATAATTAAATCTAAAAAATTAAAGTTTTCTGATCAACAAGTTTACTGCATATCGCAGTAGAAAAATATATAAAGAAATAAAGAGATTATCAATTATCTAAACTAAAAAAGTCTCCAACTGTATTTGAATGATGATAAAATCAATGATTCTCTGCACAATTTCAGATTTCTATTGTTTGTGCAAAGTACTTTCAAACTTTCAACACTTTTGGAGATTCTTGAATTTTTCAAATCTATCAAAGAATATTTGGCTTGACCATTTTTAGATAGAATAAAATTGCAAAACTTAAAACCATAAAATTGAACTCCATAATTTTTACCTATTTTCAGTAGTTTATCAAACTTATCATAAACAAAAAGATCCCAATCAAAATCAATAAACACAAAAGAATTTGATGAAAATATCCCTGAAAATATTCTTTTTTGAAGGGATAGTAAACTTTTAGATGATCTCAAATCAATCATTTTTGATTTTTGTTGAGTAGAGAAACAAATAATCTTTAAATCTCTTGATAAACAAACAAAATCAATACAAGATTTTTCAAATAAATACCTGCTCTTTATTTTAAAATCACCACAATCAACAACAAAAATATCACCTCTAATCGTTCCACATACTAAAATCGACTTCAAAACACACAAACTTCTAATCTCACAACCAAACCCTATCAATTTTATAACTTTCAATGATTTTAAACTGAAGAAGTAAATTTGATCATATCCATAAACAATCAAATTCAGTTTTATTGATAAACACAAGCACCATTGATAAATTTTGTTGAGTTTGGTTGATGTTATTGTTTTTGAAGAACAAATATTGAGAAGTTCAATCTCACAATCATCCCCTCCGAAGTAAAGGTTTTTGTTTGAAATTTGAACACAACAAGCTGTATATTTTAAGTGATGAAATGATTTTTTAACTTGAAAAGATTTTGAACACCAAAGTTTTATAGAAAAGTCGTCAGAGCATGTTGCAAATATTTGAGTGATTTTGCAAAAACCGTTTGAGTTTACTTGAGCAGAATGAGCTTTTGAACTGCTCAACAAACACAGAGTTTTTGAATTTATAAACTGTACGCATCCATCTTTATGTCCAGTCATTAGGATCTCATGATCTTCATCAAAACTACTGCAAATAACACTGCCTTTTAAATAAGCTTTTTTCAAAGAGTTTGATTTGTTTAACTCAAACAAATTAATAATTCCATCTTTATAAACAAAAACAATTTGTTGAGTTTTACTTTTGAATGATACGAATAGAACTGGTGAAGTTGTTTTAATCAAATAAATAAGTAACGAGTGAGCACAGTTCCAAATTCCGATTGTTGCATCGTCGGATCCGCTCAAAAAATTTTTTGAGTTTTTTATAAACTTTAAACTATTTATTTGATGTTTAAGGCAATAAAGGACTTTTTTTAGTTTTTTTGTTTTAACATTCCATAAACAAATCGAGTTGTCACTACTACCTGATACTGCGAATTTGGATGAGGAATCAATATCAATAGTCCAAATTTGTGACTTATGACATGACAACGATGCAATTTTTTGAAGAGTTTGCGCATTCCAGAACCTGATTTTTGAGTCATAGCCCCCACTCATTAAAATTTTTTTATCTTCTGAGAGACATAATGATACGATACTTTGAGTTCTATTTTGAAAGAAATAATTAAAATTCAAATTGCTTTGTTGTTTTAAGTATTTAAAGATTGTAATTTCTTTCAGAGGTTGCTTGTTAAAGACGTCAATTATTTTTAAAAAAGAATTTGAATTATACTGTATGTGAGATTGGTTAGGAATTTTATAATAAACAATCATTTTATGGGTATTTATACGCAAAGAGATATCTTTTTTAGAAGCATTATAGAATAAATATTGTGGTAGATTTACCCAGAACCAAATTAATTTATATAGAGACAACTTTAATAACTGGGATCTTTGAAGTATATTTTTTTCGAATTTGATTGTTGGATTTTCTGATTTATAAGTTTTTATAGTATGCTTTATAGGTTTTTTTAAGTGAGCTTTCAGATGTTTGGGTGAAATATAATTTTTTTGGCAAGTGCACTTATATTTCCTTTTTTCTGACGTCAGATTTTCCATATTTATAAACTTATAACCAAATATATATTTACTAAACCAATACTAGTGTTTTTAAATATTTGATAAGTAATCTTGACTGTTTTATTCATATTTCTTGTAAGTATCTGCTCTTTAAGTCTTAATTGATATAAGATTCAGTTATATAAATAAAACAAAAGATTAGTTCCAACTTTAAATATATTTCAAGATAATATATTTAATTTAACTAACTTGACTTTGGCAGAAAGTAAATATACAAGAGTATAATGATTAAACTTCAAACAAATAGGAAAACAAGATGCAATCATTTAAAAACTCTAACTTTGAATATTTTAAAAGAGAACAGTTCTATGAATATATTTGAGAATTTGTCTTGTTGAAATCAATATTATTTGGTTAGGATACTTTATAAGAACTAAATTATTTTTATATCTTAGTCTTTCATCTAACTTATTAAGTTTCATTACTGTTTTCCTAAAAAACATCTAGTTTTCTCATAATAGGAAAAATTGTAAATCCAAGATTCAAGGACTCGGATAATAATTCAACTTTTAATCTATTCAAGATTGATAAATTTTTACTAGATGCTCTTGTCTTTCATTAGTAGAATGAAGAGCATATCTAAAAATATTAACAATTTAGAGGAAACAAAAATGTTTTAATTGAGTTTTGGATTCCAGTACCTTATCTTGAGGGACTTATCAGAATGAAGGGGAGTTTTAATGTTAACAAGATTAGTACGAACAGTTTGCAAACATTTAAAAAAGAATAAGAACAGATTTACAATAACAATAAATTGGCCCTGACTTGTTTTTACAAAATCAAGAATATCTGAATAAGATGAGGTATGAGTGTTAAAGGAAGATAGAAATCAATGAAATTTACTATTGTTTTGTGATATGTTGTTACTATATTACTAGAAATATTAAAAACTGTCTGAAAGTGTAAATTAGAATAACAAACAGAAGAAAGAATTATCTAATGACTTTGTGTAGCTATTTTAGGTTTATCCAAAAATTAGATAGTCAGAGTAAATATAACTCATCTCATAATAAGCAATAGTTCATTTTGACTTCCAGTGTCAGATGCTTCTGAAGGGTTCTGAGGTGCGACGTTGAAGGTATTCGGCGATTATTTTAAAAATTTTAATTTCAGGAAGACAAAATCTCAGACCACTAGTTGAACTCATAAAAATACTACTTAACCCTGTATTTGAAGTGTAGTCTAAATGAAAGTTTAGAAAATCTCCCTTGACTCATGCTTGATCATCAGAGTATCAAAGACCAGACAACTTTCATTGGAGTGTCTGAAACAGCTTTCAAATAAAGAGAAGACACTTTTGGCCTACCCATGCACCAAAGTCTTTTTTCATTGTTGCAAGGATCAAAAGGGCACTCTGGATTTTAAAATCATTGAAGAATCTCAGATCTTCTTCTTTGCAAACTGATAGAAGAGCAGATAGGTGTTGAAAGCTAATGTTTTAATAGAAAATTTGAGAAATCAGCATTTTCCGCACTTCGAAATCTTCTGGGTTGTTAATCATGATGTAATTGAATTCAGGTATCAAGCAAAAAACATTGTTGGAGGTCATAACGTTTCTCCAGACATTGTTTTCGAAGCTCATCATGCAACCTTCATTCACAGCCCTCGAAGTTAATCCACATGCTTGATAAAGACATACTACATCAAAAGCCCATACTAAGCATTTCTTCTCTTCAATAAAAAGAACAGTCACCATACTTTCTAATCTTGTATTGACATCTATGGTTATTACAAGCTTTTCCCTTCACAAGCTATTCCTATTCGACTGATTGCATCCAGGGGGTATAATCACCTTTCTCAAATCCACATTCTTGGATATTTCATTCACATTTGCTGTTATTAAGCCAGCCTGGACATTTTTAGACTTTTTTAGTTTAGATAATTCATAATCTCTTTTATTCTTTAAATTTTTCAAGTATACTTGTTGATCATAAACTTTAATTTTGAGATCTAACTATTATTAAATCCTTATCTCGATTCTTGATCCTTATATATTGATGTATTTTTATAATCTTTTAGTGATTTCTAGATATTTCATAAAAATTTATGAATTTTTTAATTAATAAATGGCACATTGATGGCCAATATTTCAATAGTGTGATAATCATGTGATCATTCTTCGAAAAACTAGAATTTCTCAGAGTATCAACCACTTAAAAATCCAAAGTTGAATTTTCATGGTTAAATTAAACTAGTATTAAATGTTTAATTATAAAACTCTTGAGATATCTTTAGAAATAAGGGATGTGGCTTTAGAAAGTTTAGATAAAAAATAAGCATAAATATCGACTTAATCATTTGATTGAAGGTAATTCATATATAATATTTAGAATATTTATTAGGAGAATCTTTGATTCTAGATTTATTTTTAAACTTAGATAATAAGATCCGAATCAATTTTAATGAACAGAATCATGTTTGAGAAAATGAAGGAACAAATAATTTCAGGAAGAGACAAACTCAGGGAAATGATGGTAGAAAAGGAAAAAGCATGAGCTTAAAGCTAGAAGTCGAAAGGAAAATAAAAATTAGAGAATTCAAAGAAATCTTGGGGGAATAAAGAGAATTTATTAAGCTTATAGAATTTAACTTAAGATGGTGATTAATAAAGTTCATCAATGACGATCAGTTAGGATGATCAATAATCAGTCGGCACCCTCATTCCCAATCCCACTCCAAGATTTTCCAAAAAATCCCAAAAAACCCCACTTTTCCCAATCCCTCTAAATTTTCCTCCAACCCAAAAAAATCTAATTCACATCCACCCAAAACCCAAAAAATCTCAAACCCCAAAAAACCCCCTCAAAATTCCAAACCTTAAACCTCTAACCTTTCCTCCGTCAAACCCTTCTTCACATTCAGTTAAAATTCAAAATGTCGAACGAGCCTATCAAAGTTTTCATAAGATTTCGTCCTTTAAGTTCTCAAGAATGCGATCAAGGCGAGGACATAATGTGGTCTCTTAACAAGACATCAGTATCAATCCTTTCCGAAGATTTAACTTCTTTCATAACAGACAAGAAGCTTTCATCAAACTACAACCCAAGTTTTCAATTTGATTCTTGTTTTTCCTGGGATTCAACAAACTCAGAAATTTACAACAAAGTCGCTAAAAACTTAGTCCTCAGCGCTTTTGAAGGTTACAATTCAACGATTTTCGCATATGGCCAGACAGGTTCCGGCAAGACTTACACAATGTTAGGAAAAAGAGAAGAAGTCTCAGTTCTTTCCTGTCGTAACCCGAACTTAGAGTATTCTGATCGTTTTTCATTGAAATCAGAGCCTTCTAAGTCATCAGAAGAAGGAGGTTTGATTATTTTAGCCTTGGAAGACATTTTCGCATCAGCGATAAACACTTCGGACCGTCGATTTTACTTTTCTTGTTCATACATGGAGATCTACAATGAACATGTCTATGATTTGCTGAAAGGTCCCGAAGAGTTCACAACAGAAAGCCTCGGCGTCATTGAAGGCCCTGATAAAGAGTTCATCGTCAGAGGTCTAAGTGAACAAGTAGTGACTTCAATTGAAGAAGTCCTTGAAAGACTTTACAAAGGCGAGCAGAACCGTCATTACGCAGCAACAAACTTAAATCATCATTCATCAAGATCACATACAATCTTCAAGTTAAACGTGAAATCACTTCGAATCATCCCGAAAGTAAAAAAAAATGAAGATGATGACAACTTCGAAAATGTGACAACTGAAAGTTCGATTAACTTCGTCGATTTGGCAGGGTCAGAAAAAGTGAACACGATTCAAGCCGCTGCTGAAACTGAGAAAATCAGACATCAGCAGTTTTCAGTTATGAGCAATAAGTCAGATATGGATAAAATCATCTCTGAAGGGAAAAATATCAACACAAGTCTTTTTTATTTATGTCAGGTGATTAACAAGTTAAGTGAGAAAAAACTTGGAATTATTAAAAGTGACTCACATGTGCCTTTTAGAAATTCTAATTTAACGAAAATATTGAGAAGTTCACTTGCAGGAAATGCTAGAACTTGTATTATTTGCACTGCTACTGCTGTCAGGTCGCAGTTTGAACAGACTTTGAGTACTTTAAGGTTTGGGAATAGTGCAAGAAGTATTACCAACAAGGTACGGGCTAATATTCGTACTGAGACTAACACCCAGTTGCTTCTTACATATGAACAAGACATCGCCAGCTTGAAAAAAGAAGTTGAATTAACTTACCAGAGGGGAAAAGCTTATTCTAATGAATCTTTACTTGTCAGACAACAACTTGAATTAAAAATTCAGACTCTTTGTAAGAAGATCTTGAAGAAAAACTCGATAAATATCATCAGGTCTGTGAAAAATAAGACTTTTCGAGGACTTTGGAATAAAACTTCTGGAGAACTTTTCACTTGTTTTGATCAGGAAACTGAAAATAAGCAAATTTTATGGGATGAAGAAAATTTCACAGAAAAAGCTTTGACGGTTTTAAGAGACTTGCAAACTGCTGACAGGGAAAAGAAGAACTTGTTTATAAGTATCTCCAATTTGACCAATTCGACTAATTGTTTACTCATGGCAAATCAATCATTGACAAAAGAAAGGGAAAAGTATTTAGACGTCATTGAAAAGGTTCGTGAAGAAATCACTTCTTCTGAAATAGAGCTCAATGAAGTCCAGAAAAATCTGAAAATCGTTCAAAAGAAAGTAGAAGTTTTTCAAAGTGGAACTGGAATTGAGTCTTTAAATAGTAAAGAACTTGCTGACTTTGAAAGCACCTTGATTAACAGGATCAAGGACATCAGGGCAGAAAAGGCAAAACGAAGGTTTCAACAGGAGTTCGAAGTGATTAAAAGAAAACTTGAAACTTATGTCGACTCTGAAGTCCTTGACGATCTTGAATGTTAATTCTAAAAATAATAAACTGTTTATAAAATCTCTTCTTTTTCAAACATCATCATAGATCTTTAATAAAACTTTTAATTAATACCTCTCTTCATAATTATGGATAAAGGAGAATGGAACCCTTCAATATCAAGAGATATTCACAGTCAAGACCTAATGAGTCTTCTTGATGATAAAACTGCCAACAAAATCGTTCAAAATATTAAAAAAAACATCCCTAAAGACACTGTCACCTATCAAGGGAAATATTCAGGAAAACCTGCAAACCCCCGTCAAAAGTCACAAGACTCAGACCTACTCTCTTCTATGGCTCAAAAACTCTCAAAAGTTGAAAAAATCTGTGAAGCTCAGAGAAAAGAAATCAAAGAAAAATCTGAATTGCTGCAAAAGGCTCAGAAGGAAATTGAAACTTTGAAAAAAATTTCTTCGGATGAGTCGGTTGTTGCTTTCAAAAATTTAGAAGATGAAAATTCAAGGCTTAGGAAACAGGTTCAGGAAATGGAAGCGTTTTTGGCGGATTATGGACTTAAGTGGGTTGGAAATTCACCTGATGGGCAGTTGGATATTAATTCTTTGATGCAGGACCTGCCAAAAAGCGACCCGCTATACCGATACAACCTTCCAAACGAGATCGACATCACAGTAATCGAGCGTCGTATCCACGAGCTAAACATAGTAGCCGAAAAAGATGCCGCCCGGTGGGTCTCTCAAGGATCAGTTCACCGTTTCAAGGCTCCTGAAAGTATCTGCATAACTTTTTTCAAAAACGGTTTAATAATGCAAGGTTATCCATTCCGTCCCTATTCCTCCAAAGAAGCTCAAAGTCTTTTAAGCGACATTCTCGACGGTTACTTTCCCTACGACCTTAAAAAAAAATACCCAGACGGTGTCCCCCTCAGGTCAGTCGACAGGTCAAGTGAAATGTTCAAAGCCGGGTCAAACCTGCAGGGTGTTAACGACCCAAGCCTAGGACTTCTCAACAAAGACCAGTTCCTTGCCCAGCTTCCCGAAAACATAATAAAAAACGGAGAAATCATTCCAGTTCGAGAAGACATCGCAAAAGTATTCAGTTCAGAAAAAACAGGAACAGTGAAAATCGAGACACATGTTGATGTTTTGTTGAAATCTCAACCGGACTTTAAAGATTTTACTACTTTAAGGATAAAAACAGAGACTGGAAAGAGAAATTTGATTATTTTGATGAGAACTTCTGATACTTTACAGGATTTGTTGAAGTTTCTTGAACCGAATAGAGAAGGAAAAGGTCGATTTGAGATAAGGTCGACTTTTCCAGCGAAGACTTTTGATTTACTTGACAAGAGGAGTTTACTTCAACTGGACCTTGTGCCGAATTACGCGTTGGCGCTAAGAAGTTTAGATTAAATTCAAAAAAGTTTTAACAGTAATTTAAAAATGACTGAAGTTCCTAAAATCTCAGTTTTCTGCTGCGAAGAGTCACCTTTATACTCGTTTTCAAGTCGTTCGAACTCCCCAACGATTCAACATAAACTCTCAACGATTCCATTCGAATTTTCAGACAATACCCGTCCTGGTTCATTCATGTCTTTCAACACTCCAAATACGCGTTTATCTTCCGTGTCTAACACAGAAGCTTTTCCAAGACTTTTAAATGATTCAGTAATTCAAGAAAGACTTCTGACGACTCAAAGTCCTTCAGACTTTCCAAGTGTCAGAAGGCAATTGGCTTTAGAAATTCCTGACTTGAAGGGTATTCAAGATGATTCTGGAATACCTACATTAAAATGGTGCGCTTTTTGTAAATGTGAAGTGGCGACTGAAGTTTGCTTTCAGAATTCAAGTATGACCTTTTGGAGTTCAGTTGCGATTTTTTTAAGTGGAGGAGTTTTTGGATGCTTTTTACTTCCTTATGCTATGGATACTTGTAAGGATGTCAAGATGAGGTGTCATCGATGCAAACGTTTAATTGAGAATGTGGAGTAGGTAATTATTTATTAATTTTCAGGTCTTTCGTGTACTTCCGGACTAAACGAGGGTAGTAGTCGATTCCTGAGTAGTGATTTATAACTGGTTCATCAAGAGGCTTTGATGATTGAGGTGTCTTTTCGTTGTTGGTGATTCGGATTTCTTCTTCTTCTAGATCTTCTATGACTGGCAGTTCTGGTTTCGCCTTTTTTGTGGAAATTTCGTTTAAGTTCATTTTTTGAGAACTTTTAAATGTTCTTTGAGATGATGCAATTGAATGACTTGAATTTTGACGTGAATTTACCCGAGAGTTATTAAAAGGGCCAGGATAAAGCAAATTTTGGTTTCTTGAAGGAAGATTTGAAGATTTTTCAATGTCTTCAATGCGCGTCACGTCAAGTTTCCCAGGTTCATGTGACATGAGGTCAGTCTGAGAGTTGTCTCTTTGATGTTTCACTTCAGGTTCAACTTGTGGAGGCTGTGGTGAAGTTATTGCATCTTTTTTCAACATGTTATACAAAAACCTGAGAAAAGCGAAAATGATTCCAAACCAAAACGAAATAATGATCAGCCAACGTAAAATGTAAGAAGCTGACTCTGAGATATGTGCAAGGTAACAAGAAATAGAGATGATTATAAGCAACTGGATTATTTCACAGGTAGTTACAATGTAATTTGAAAATTCTTCTCGAAAGGGTCGAAATTTTAATAAAAAAGTTACATGCGCAAGTCCGCATATTCCTAAGAAGCTTACTTGGACTTCAGGATAATCTTGACAGAAAATCAAGAAAATAGCAGATATCATCCTAGTCACTATAAATAACAAGTAATAGTAACAGTTGTACCCTTCTTTCCATTTAAACTCAAATAAAAGGGTTGAGTCTTGGATCTCTTCTGTTGAGTCTAAAATTTTACCTTTGATGTGAATCGGAAGGTAAATTATAAAAACTATGCAAAGAGCGATCATCATCACTGCGAAAAGACTGCTGAGGGTGTCGTAGGTACTGTTCATGTTTATGTTGTAGATCTGCTGGAAGCCGAATAAAAAGAAGTCGAAACTGCAAATTAGGACTGATCTTTGCATCATGTTGAGAAAGGATTTTTCTTTTAGATTTCTTATTGACTGGTAACAAAAACCGAAAATTAACATCAGTAGGTTTAGAGTTATACAGCCGAAAAAAATTATTAGAAATTTTTCAGCGTTGTTGAAGAAATGATAGGATGAATAACCAAGGGCATTGAATCGGTCGTTTGAGGTCTTTCTTTCGTAGTGGGTTATTATTTGCATACCATGAAGACCTTTGGATACTTTACTGAAAAAAAACAAAGTAGAAGTATCCAGGTCAGTATTGATAAGTCCAAACATCCTGGTATATGAAATCCAAGTAGTCAGATACCAAACCGAATAACTTGTATGTTTTTTATTCAAAGTTAAAGCAGTAGCAACAATCATCCCTACAAGTATCCAAATCAAAGAATACTCTGAACCATAACTAATCGCTTTAACTGCAGTTAAATCAGAAGCAGCCCAAACAAAAAGTACCATAATTATAAACTTCTTATAAACATGGAAGTCTTAATGATTTTAATATAATTAATGGGAGCCTGTTTGACTTCTCAGCCTTATTGCCAAGATCTTTGCATTGAAGTACTTGATTTTTCGGCAGACAAAGAAGAAAATAATGATAAAATAAAAACTCAGAGCACAAGTGACATTTTTCAAGTAAACAACAGCGCATCTATCATTGTCCTTGAAGTTCTTCAGAACGTTTCTTTTGGTTCTGAGTTGATGACGGCGAGAATTTCACTTTTTTAATTAATAAATTTGATGTGTAGGTCAAAATTTTGTTTTTAGTGAAACGAGGCTTATTCATTTATAGTGTAAATCGCCATATATTCAATTGGCAGTAAACTTCCATAAGCATTTCAAAGGTTTTATAATCTAATGAATACTTTTAGTTCACAAGGTGACAAATTCAGAATTCCTTCAACAAATCTATTGAGTTATAACAATTCTACTGCTTTGAAACAAGTTAAATTAACAAACTGGCAAGCCCGTTACAAGCAAGGAATCTTCCTAATCAAGCAAAGAAAATACTACAAACTCTTACAAAAACCCTTAAACACCTCTCTTCAAATATCCTCAGGACTTCGATTCTCAAAGCAAACTTCGACTCCAAAATCAATCTCTTCCCAAATCCAAGAAAAAAAACCCTCTGATTTAAAATCAACATCAAAATTAAAAGACCTTTGGACCGAATCCAACTCAAACATATCTCTATCCCTATCCCTAAACGGTGAGCCAATCTCAATTCTTCCATCAACACCAAGCAATCAACGACTATCCCGAATAAAACCTTTTAAATCCTTCGAAATTCCTGAAATTTCCTCAATTCCTGACATAACCCTTCATCACCGAACCAAGAAAAAAAGAAGTTAAAAAAAATTGGTAATAAGAAATCTTTGAATAATTTAAATGGCACAAAGTTATGAACTGTGGAAAGCTCTTGGCAAACAAATCAATCAGGCCTTGAAGAGCAAGTCAGGAATTACGATTCCTGGTTTCGGTCAATTTACTTTTAAAGAAGGCCCGTTATTTATCCCAGTCCCTTCACTTGGTCTCAAGCCTTGTGTTTTTGAACAAGGGTCTTTTAAGCCTTTACCCGTTGAGCCTTCAACAAGCAGTCCTCCTGTCAGTTACGAGCAACTGGCTCAATCAGGAAACCTTTCAAGTAAAGAAGAAGCGAAATCACTGATCGAAACTTTTGTAAACCTGATCAAAACCCGAACAATGACAGAACTAAAACAAGAAATCCCTTCTATCGGCACCCTTCTCATCAAAGGTAACAAAATCGCTGTTAAATTCCTTGAAAACGACTTAACCGTCACTAAAGATGCAGCTCTTTGGCTTAAAAGTAACTTAGGAATTGAACTTAGAGCTCAAAGCTGTAGACCTCGTACAGCACAAGCAATGCAAAAGCCTTTCTCATCAAGACCTCTTCAAAATACTCGTCCAAGTTCAGCCCATTCAGACTCTAATCATTCAGAAGTTTCAAAACTTCAAACATCACAAGTAGGCCATTCCCGTTCTTTAGGCACATTGAAAAACCGAGCAGTAGAAATAATAAACTCTTACATGCCGAAAATCACTTTAACCATGCAAGCAAGAGACCAGTCAAATCGAGGACTTATCAGTTATGCCGATTTTGTTTCAGTTCTCACTTCTGTTGACCCTGAAATTTCAGAGTCTTCTGTAAAGAAATTAGTTTCGATGACGAATTGTGCAACTGGAGGACGGGTCAGGTATAAGATTTTTTTGGATAGTCTTACACGGTCGAAGTCTGCTGCTAGGAGTGGACGTGCCTCTGTCGCTTCGGATTTTACGGATAATTATCATGCTGGAAACTTGGCACCTATTGCTAAACTTATTTGGGAAAAAAAATTGGTTATTAGCGAATTTTCTCAGTCTTCTGGAATGAGACCGAGACTTGAATGTCAACCGTCGGAGATTCTTAAAGTTTTGAAAAAAAGTGGAATTTTTATTAATATTCATCAACTTAAGGCATTGTTGAGGGAATGTGAAAATTATTCGGTTTTAGCTTTGCTTAAAGCGGCGAAAAGGATTAGTTGTTCTGAGGATGAGAAGTCAAATGTAGAATTGCCGAGACCTTATTCGGCGATGGTTACTGATGGATCGCTTGAAAAGGTTAGGGGTCATTTATCCGGAAATAACCTTTCCTCAATCTATTCCTCAGCTCGTAAATCCGAAGACCTGCACGTAGACGATTTCGTGAATTTCATCACATCTCACACCTCAGGAAAACTAAAGCCCTTAGAAGCCCAGCAAGCATTTTACAAGTTATCAAAAGGTGAAGACATTTTAAGCGAGCATGATTTTTGCCGAGGTTTCTCTCGTTACGAGAGTAACAAAACAATCCAAGAGCGAGGTTTTAAAGTTCTTCGTGCCTGGCTTCGTCAAGAGAAGTTAAGCACCGAGCAAGGTTTCGAAGTTCTTTCAAAATCAGGTAAATCCGGTCAAGTCCTGAAGTTCGACGACTGGGTGCAAGCAATGAAAGGTTTTGACTACAACTTATACGAAGCTTCAGTGATGTTCGACGCTCTTGACACGAAACAAGACCGAATGATTGACCTGGCTGAGTGGATCAACAAGGTCTATGAAGACGAAGGTCCACTTCAAAGTTTCAAAGACACCGTCATAAAGTACAGCATCGACAAGGAAGACCTGCTGATAAAGCTCAACGCGCATAGCAAGCAGAGACTCACTGTTGAGGAAATGGCTGATGGTCTTCGAAGAATGGACCCAACGCTTACTCTTGCAAATGCTGTTAATATGGCTCGCACTGCTGCTGGAGTTAAAGGATATATTGATGTTCAGGACTTTTTAGCTCAACTTTCACAACCACCTGAAGAGTTTCAAGGAAATTGGAAGGAACAGATTTTAAGGAAAATTCAAGGAAAGGTCTCGGGAAATGTCGGTTTGTTGAAATTTATGTTGGAAGAGTCGGATGTTAGAAATTCAGGGAAAATTGAATTGACGAAGTTTCAGGAAGTTTTGAATAAGGCTTCACTTGGACTTGACCCTTTGGAAATTGATAGGCTTAGTAGGGTTCTTGATCGCAAAGGAAATCATTGGATTGATTATAATGAATTTATTGATCATTTAGAAGGACCGAATTTACCACCGCTGGATCCACTTAAGTCTACTGCTGGAAGGCTTGAAGTGTTTTTGCAGCAGAATGATATGACTGCTGGTCAGCTCCTAAAAAAGCTAGGAAATCGTGTGCCAATCGAAAAATTTTCAAAATTTCTCAAGAAAAAAGTTCAAAAAAATTTTTCCGAAGAGCTACTCGACGAAATCGCCTTAAAATTCGATGTAAACAAAGACGGAGCAGTAGACCTTGAAGACCTGAAATCAATTCTAGAAAGCAAAAGTTACTTAGAACTACAAACAGGAAACCCATACCCAAGCCAGGCCTTAACTCCATCCAAAGCTCGAGAAGTTCTAAAAACAATCCGAAAGTCTTTAATCGATCACAAAGTAAGCATTCCAGATGCCTTTCGAGCTTTCGACACCGAAAGTCTCGGCGTTCTAAACGCGAAGCAATTCTCATCAGGTCTAAGTCGTTACGTGGATCTTTCAGAGCCTGTGAAAAACGGTTTATTCGCTTTGATCGATAAGTTAGGAACAGGTCTTATCACACAAGAAGCTTTTCTTTCAGTGATAAAAGACACGAACCTGGCTCCAAAGGCTTCAAACGACTCCTGGACATGGGAAACTGAAACTATCGACCGAATGAGAAAATGGATAAAAGCTTCTGGAGTATCAGTTGAAAACGCATTTCGAGCTTTTGACAGCGATTTCGACGGTATCGTAAGTAAAGAAGACTTAAAGTCCAGTCTTTTAACTATTTTAAAACTGACTCCTCAGGAATGTGACTCGAGTAGAGTAGACCGTCTTTACAAGTTAATTGATCATTTCAAGAGAAACTCAGTCCAACTTTCTGACTTCAAACTTCTCTTTGAAGAAGGCGAAAAGCCGGAGTGGAAAAAATCAGCGAAACAACAAGTCGGCCTTTTCATTTCTCGAAACTATCCAACTGTCAAGTTGGCCTTTGAAGCAGTTTCTGAATTAACAGGAAAGATTAGACTTGACCAGTTTTCCAAATGGGTTGAACAGCATCAGATACTTAAAGGATTCAACTTAACCCAAGAACTTACTGAAAAACTCTTTGCTGAACTTGACCCACATCGAAAGGCTTACATGACTGAAAACGACTTCTGCCTGGCTTTCGGAGGAATAAACTACCAATCTCAATGTATTCAAGAAATCAAAGACGCCATTCGTAGCAACTTTCAAGATGTTCAATCCGCATTTGACTATTTCACAAGTGGACAAAAAATCTTAGGAAAGTTGAATTTAGCTGATTTTTCATCAAAAGTTTCATCTTTAGTACCGAAACGTTTTTCACATTCAGATCTTAGCTATTTTTGGAATACTTTATGGGGAACGGCCTTTATTGACTTCACCGTCTTCAGCAAAGAGTTCCAAGATGCGAGGTTCATGAGTCAGTTCAGTCAGCAGTCGAAGAAGTCTTCGAATCATTCAACGCCTTCTTCTTTTTTATCACTGAACTCAGAAAAAAGTGTTGATCCTCTCAGACGTCTTCAAAGCCTCGTCAAGGCAAGTCCTAACAGTTTAGAAGCAGTTTTTAAGGAAATGGACGAAGATGAAAGTGGCAAGTTATCAGCTGTTGAATTCAGAAAAGCTTTGAGAAAACTTAATGTCGGGCTTAGTGCGAGAGACATCGACAATGTTTTAAGTCGAATCGACACAAATAACGATGGACTTATTGACTGGCAAGAGTTTTTCAAAGCTTTTAAAATAAGTGAAACTGAAAAAGTGACTAATGGTGTCGCACAGAACCGTATTCAGAAAATGAAGGAAAATATGGGGCATTACATGCTTTCACCAAAAGATGCTTTTTTACAGTTCGACCCTTCGAGAAGTGGTTTTTTGGACTTTTCTCAGTTTTCTAGTCTCGTTAGTCGACTTTCAAAACTTGCAGGAGAGCCTGTCCCTCCTTTCACTGTCTTGAAAGACTTGTACGAAATCATTGATATCAGAAAAGATGGAATGTTAGACTTAAGAGAGTGGCTTAATACTTTCAAGGGAGAACAGAAGTTACTTGAAGACTCGAAAGAATTTGAACAACTTTCAATGTTAATTGCAAGGAACAGGAAAGTCATCGGAATCACTTTTGAAGCCATGAGTCGAAATGGTAAAGTCGACCTTCAAAAGGCGAAAGATGTTTTAATGTCAGTCGCTCGACATCTTAAAGTACAAGACGAGGTCTGGGACCGGATTTTAGCAGTCGCTGTTCGAGAAGGAGGACTGGACTACAGGTTTTTTTTAGAGATCTACAAGGACCGAGCCTTGCACAAACAATGGCACCCAAGACCCAGGTCTTCAGCTTATTTGTAATTTAGTCTTTTTCAGTCATTTTCACTATTCTAGTTCATTACTACTTAAATGCTGTAGTCAAAGATGATAGAAAAGAACTTTCCAAAGTTATAACCTGACTCATAAGGGTTGGTGTTGAATTCATTGACAAAGCCTCTCCAGTACTTTATAAGAGCTTCAGGCTTCGCACTTACTCGAACAGTGATAATGCTGAGCATTTCAGTTGTGAACAAGTTTTCAAGTTGACTAGTGATCATGATAAGCTGACAAATAGAAATCGATGTATCAATATCATTCGCTAGGTTCGCAAAGTCTGAAACACTGTCGAAGTACAAAGAAAGTTCTCCAAATTTAAAAATATCTCCGAAGTTCTTCACCATGCTAAAGAAGTCATCATCGACTTCTGCCATTTTCCTCAGACATGCTGAAGGAAAGGCAGGATTCAGCTGAATTCCATCAAAAAATCCATTAACCCATCCTTTATCCTCGTTATCAGTCCCGACACATAAGTAACAAGCATTCCCAGCAGCGATCATCAACAGAAGAGCCAACGCAGTTTTCGCCATTTATACCTCAGAATCTAAATCAATAAACACTTAATTTTTCTTTTTAAAACAACACAAAAACAAGCCTTTCTTTTTCTTTCCACTGAACAAGTCATTCATTTCTGAAGTCCTGCAAAGTTTCTTAGCTTTATTTAGAGTTTTCTTGTTCCAGTCCTTTCTAAGCAGCTCTTCAACTATCTTGAAATGCGCCCATCGAACAGCGACTTCAAGACAAGTTTCTTCTTCGCCGTCAACAACAGATGTAAGGAGATGATCAGCGTTTTGAGAAAGAAGTAAAATAACGACTTCAAGATTTCCGTGTTTGCAAGCGATGTACAAAGGAGTTTGACCTTCATTGTTCCTTTTATTGATTAATGCGTTAGGATGGCTGCTGTCTCGAAGAAGACGGTAAGGGTCTTGCTCGATTTCTAGTTGAATGGTTCTTAAATCATCAGGACTGCCTCGTTCAACACAGCGAAAGATGGACTGTTGACGGCGTAGGTCTTTGATTGCCACGGAATAAGCAGAGTTGTCTCTGGTCCTGGTCCGGTTCAAGCGATAGACCTGGTCAGTTGGAATCGCGCGGATTTCAGTAATCAGCTTATTCACATCTTCAGCCTCGTTGGCCTCATGAGTTTTAAATAAAGTCACTGCTCGGATCACATTTCTGAGCAGTCGCCATTTGGAATTTTTAATAGCAGGATCTTCCATTTATTGTAAAGACTACAGGTCTGAATTAGGAGTTAATGATGATGATAACAGCTCTGACAACGCATCTATTCTTTTCCTTGTGTTTAATATTTCTTCCTGCAGAGAGGTTTGAATTGATTTCAGGTTTTCGATATCGCAACCTGGACTAAGAGTCAATACGCCTTTCGCTGATTTTTCTTTTGCGAATTGATTTCGAGTGAATTGCACTGCTTCAAAAAGTTCTCGCGTGTATAAAAAACTATCAATTTCGAAGTCTCGAAGCTTTTCCAACAAGTCCTGGTTCTCATCGTTCATCCTATCAAGAAGTGTCAAATTTTCCTCTCCCTTGCGAAGAAGGTTCTGAATATCTGAAATTCTTTTACTTTTCTCATCCAACAAGCACTGCTTTTTGTTAAGCTCGTCACAAGACTTCTCTTTTTCTGTTTTCATTGCTTGAATCACGGCGACACTGTCCTTCAGGTCTCTTTTCACTGCCCAAAGTTTGGAGTTCAAATTTTCAACAACTTTAAAATCTTTGATTCGAGTTAAAGCTGAGGCTTTTACCTCTTGTAGACGTTTTGAGTGTTGAATGTCTTCTGAGATAAGCTTGGATGTGGAGATTCTCAGTGATTCTGACCGTTTTAAGCACATTTCATGGAGTTCTGCAAGGTTTACCAGGCATTTTCCACAAAGACCTTCAGGAGAATTTGAGTTTAGAGCGTTGGTCAGGAGGTTTTCGCTTTTTTTGTCTAGTTCTAAGCCGCATACACCGCATTCACTGATGAAGGTCGTGTTGCCTGCTGAAGTTCCATCCGAGTCTTCATTGTCCATGATAAGAATGAACTATATAGAGAATTTAGATATATTATTAGAAAAACACATTGAAAACTCTTCCATCATACTCTTGGAGTTTTGAACTGATGATGTTGATACTTCCCAGGTGGTTCTTATAGGGTCTTGAACTTCTTGGTCGTCAATGCTCGTGTTTTGGCCTTCTGGGGTTTCGAGGGATAAGGACCGAACGTTAAACTTATTACCATGAAACAAAACAAGATCAATATCAACCATAATCTCCTTAAGCTCCGGTAAATACTCCAGCATATCAGCTAAACTTTTCCCCAGCATTTCCGGCTTGATAAACTCAATCAAGCCCAGTGCGATATTAACCATAAATCCAAGTCCATAAGCAAAGATGCAATCCCAAATCCTAATAACACAATCCAAATGAAACGAATAAGAAAAAAGTGTCATAAACCATTTGGTAAGCCATAAATTATCATCAAGTTCAATCTCCAAAAAGAACCTATGCACATCAGGCATTTTTTCACTAAGCACTCTATGAAACTCCTGACAAAGTTGCACAACCAAAGGAAATTCATACTCAAAAAGGCCTTTTCCACCAAATCCAAAGCAAATACTTTCCATCAAACAATAACTTTCCAAGTCATTCGCTGAAACGATCAGCAAAACTCCAGCCAAAGAGTTCATTCCCTGGCAATACCCGAGTTCAGGGTGATTGTTAACCATTGAAACCAGCACATTTCTTAAATAAGTCCTTCCCCGAGGACTTTTAAAGTAAGAATGATTAGGAAAGGTCCTGTCCAAGTCTTTTTCAATTGAGTAGTTGTCTTCTGAAAGCGCCGTGTCAAGCATCACGAATTTTTTACCTGCGCCCAAAGCCGCCTTCCAGACCTCCCAACGCAAGTGCTCGGGAGGACCTTCGGACAGGTAACGCTTGAACTTCTCTGGCTTTTGGTCACGCAAACACTCGAACGGCCGGCCTGTTGAACTGTATCGCTTTTGAACCATTTCCCAACGCTTTTGGATCTTCCGGAATCGCTTGTCTTCGCTGCTGCTTGTTAGAAGTGGACGGGACAACGGCTTTGATTCAAATTTAGAAACTGGTTTGCATTTATTCCCCATGATTTATTTGGGGTTAGAGGGTGGTAGTAGTAATGGATTGGTTTTGGCGAGTTGAGTGAAGGGTTGTGGAGAGAGATTGAGGATTTTAGAGGGATTTTTAGTATTTTTTGTATTTTTAGGGCTTGGAGCGATGGAATTGAGGAGATGATTGGGTTTGGATTGTTTGAGGTTTTGGGATTTTTTGGAACAGGTTGAGAATTTTAACTTTGATATAAAGTTTGTTGGATTAAAGGTTGGTTATTGAACATTTGAATATTATCCATTTTGATATAACCTTTTAAATTATCGTTTTGAGATCAGAGTAAATTTTTTAGAAAATTTTAGAATATCTTTCAATTAACTATAAATATTTGATGATTTTCGAGTTTAGTTATTATAAGATATATAGATAAGCATTAAAACTGATTCTTTGCAAAAAATGTAAATTACTTTAAAATTTTCTTTCTTAAAACTGCATAACTCGCTCAAATTTCTATTTTAATGAATTATTGACTCAGCTCTTAACAAAACGACAGATATTTCATAAGCACAATTGATTGAAACAACAACTGCAAACTCAACATCCCTCTCCTTCAAAAGTGAACAAGCAGAAACCACACACCTAGCACTAGAAGCAGCAAGAGTATCTCCAATACTAAGATTCCCTCCAGCAACATTAACTATACCATAATCAATTTTCAACATTTTGCACAAAACCACAGGAAAAACCGCAAAAAAGTCATTAATTTCCCAGAGTCCAACATTATCTACATTCAATCCATGAGTAAAAAGAACCTTCTTAACCCCTTCCACAGCAGTTTCCCAAAACATAAAATCTTCAGACCTTCCTTTCCAAAAAGCTAAAACAGATGCAAGATGATTCAATCCAAACTTCTGAGCCACTTTTTTTTTCGCAAGTAAAAAAGCACCAGCTCCATCAGCAGGAAGAGCAGAAGTAACAGCTGTGATTGTCCCTGTCGAGTAAAACAAAGGACCAAAGGGTTTATTTTCCGGGTATTCAACAAGTTCGTCTTCAGCGAGGAGGTCAAGTTGAACGATTTCTTTTTCGAAATATTTAAGTTTTTGCATCACTTTTCTTCGAATCCGGACATGGCGGAAGTAGTCCTCTTGTTCTACCCTTGCGATGCCGATTTTACTGACTACTGCTTCTAAAGCTAGCCCCAGGTGGGTCCCTTCATCATTCAAATACGCTGTCGGAAGCTCGTCTTTCAACTGGCTTCCTGATGACCACCCTTGGCGGCCTTGAATTGTATGAGGCGAAGTTGATGAAGAGTCAAAAGCTCCGCAAAGAACTAGGTCTTCATGAAGCATCAGGGACTGACAAGCTAGGATTAATGAAAAAAGACCTCCGGAATGACCTTTGTTGATTAGAATGCAGGAAACACTTTCAAAACCATTCAGTGAAAGAATTTGTTTTGCGGGGGAGACTCCTTGATTAGATTGCACAGAACAAGCAAATATTGCGGAAGAAAGAAGGGGTTTGGGAATGGTTGATAGGGTTTTTGATACCAATGATGACATCAAAAGTGTCGCGGGAACCTGTCGAAGGGCACCCAGGAGGACTCCTATAGGAGTCCTGCACACTGCAACGACAGCGACATCCTTGACTATCATCAAGCTAAGATTGTATTAGGCTATAAAAATGAACCAGGGATTAGCAAAACTGGCTGAGTGTCTTACCGCGACTCTAAACAACAACAACGAGTCCAGGAAACTCGCTGAGCAAGAACTAGCACTTCTAAGTCAAAACACTGTGGAGTTCTTTTCTAACTTGATCCAGCTAATAGTGGCGAACCACCCAGACATCTCGAACCAACTCAAGAACTCTGCTGCCATCGCGGTGAAGAAAATGATAAAAGAAAAGACTGAGACTTCAATGAAGACTGAAGAAAGAGTCTATTTCGTGACTCATATCTTCTCAGCTTTGATCTCGAATGGGCTTGACAGTACTTTGAGAGGCTCACTCGGATACTCCCTTGTTCCTTTGTTTTCTGGACAAAATGATGTACTTAGCGCGTTTTTGCCGATTTTGAATCAGGCCATGGCTGGTGACGCGCCGTCGATCTTTGGGTCGATCAGGGCAATTAAGTCAATTTACGGAGGTTTCACGTATAACTCTGTTCTTTTCAGGTTTTTCATGAGAATTCTTCCAGGTCTCTTGAAAATTTATAGAAATTCCTTGTCAGTCTTTCATAAATCACTTGAAGAACAGAATAATCAACTTGCTTTAGAATGTGTTGAGATATTAAATGACTGGAGCTCTACATTAAACACTATCTTTGAGTACTTTGATATCACTTGCAAGGAAAATTTAAGTGAAATTAAAGATATGGCTGAAATTGCAGAGGCTTTTAAAGAGATTTTGATGATAGTTTATAAAGATTCAGGTGTTAGCCAAGCGAGTCTAGTGAACGTGTCTCCAAACCAGATTTCAATAAAACTGAACAAGACGAAAGGTGAGTTATTGCAGGCAATCAACGTGATTATCCAGTATATGATGGACAACAAGAAAAAACTCGCTGAAAAAGAAAACCGCGACTTGGTTTTAACACCTGCAGGACTTGACATGCCCGAGTCTCCCTTTTTGAACATGATCTCTGACCTGCTACACCCAATCACTTCTTCACTTCAGGCAATTGTTAACACCCTGGACATTAACTTGCTTCTTGAATACGAGTATATCTCAGAACTTTTCATTGAACTTCTCCTGATCCTTCAGAAGTCCTGCACTGATAACCGCTTCACCCACTTCTACGTTCAGAACTATCAACAAATCATCGTCAACATCTGCCTTCCGCTACTTAAATGCACACAGTCCGACCTTGAAACCTTCGAAGAAACTCCAGAAGAATTCGTTTCTTTAAGTGCAGATGTCTGTGAAAGACAAGAAGCAGAAACCGTTAAAACCACTTCAGCAGGTCTTCTTGAATCGATTTGCCAAAAAGTTGATGGAAGTCTAAAATTTTTGATTACTTTTGTGCAGGTGTTAATTTCTTCAGTAGTTTCTCAAAGTGCTGAAAGTTCTGAATACCTTCTTACTTTCCAAGGCTGTGACTTTTTGAAGTCTTCAGACGAGTTAAAAGTAGAAACTGGTTTACTTTCATTATGTATTGTCTCTTTTTTGGTATCAAGAAGAGTAGACCTGATAAGTCAAGTAGAAAAACTATTGACTGACTTTTTGAATTCACTTTACCCTCAAGGTACTGCTTTGATAAAGAACCGAGTATGCATGTTGGTTCATTACTACTGTGAGTTTATTTTCAAAGACGAGGAAGAGTCCTTCAAAAGTCTTCTCCTGCTGGTCATCCGGTCATGCGACCCTTCAGTGGTTCAAAGTCAAAGTGTTAACTTCCAGGCATCAGAGACTTTAAGTCATATTTTGCAAGAGGAAGATCTGGTATCCCGTATCTACCAATACGTGCCTGACCTGATGGCAAGTCTCATCGACTTGATAGACTCTCAGAACTCAAAACCTTTTTTCGAGGCTTTGCAAGAAATCATCACAAACAACACAAACCTGATCATTCCTTACTTGAACCGACTAGTCCCAAGCCTGGTGAAAAAAGTAGTAAAAGAAGCAGAGAAAAAGACAAAAAAATCAAGAACTTCTATTGTTATCGTTAAATGTTGGAATATTATTCGACATCTTGTTGAGTATAAACATTTAACTGTTGAGCAGGTCTTGGAACTTGAGCAGATGTTTTTGCCGTTGTTTAAGTACATCGAGAATCCGAATGAAATTGAGTTCGATGATGATATCATCTTGTTTGAAGTCTCTGTGATGAGAAAGTGCAACAGAGTCACTCAGATCGGTTGGGACATCTTCACCCAACTGCACAAAGTCCAAGAAAAATACGACAACACCTTCGTTCAACTTTTCCAGATATTAAATTGTTACGTCTTTTATGGAAAAGATGTCCTTGTCTCAAATCTCAACCTTCTTAAAACTATTTGTGAAATGTGTGGAAAGTGTCTTTTCGCCATCTATAAAAATAAAATCAATGAAGCCACTAACGCTGAAGGCGCATTGATCTTTCATCAGATCCTTTTCACCTTCACCAACTCTCTTGATGAACTAATTCCTTCAATCATCGCCTTCGCTGTTTTGAAATTAGGGACTATTATTAAACAAGACTTCTTCAAAGCACGAATTTTAGGAATGATCTTGGCGTGCTTTTCTTATTCTTATGAATTAACCTGCAAAGTCTTAGCAGGCTCTCAACTTGAAAACGGCGACAGTTACCTGAAGTTTGTCCTGAGTGAAATCACTGCGAATACCCACATTTTCCGTCATCCTTACGATAAAAAAGTGGCGGTTAAAGGCCTTTGCAGTTTTTTCATGAATGCTCAGCCAGCAGATAAAATTGTGAGTTTTCAGCTGATTATAGAAATTTTAAGTAATTCTTGGAAAGAAGGACTTCAACTGGTGAATGGGATGAAAGATGATGAAATGAGTTTAAGGGAAAATTTCAAGGATTTTAATAGTGAAGAACTTGAAGCGAACTTGGCCTTGACGACTTTTTTACATCCTTTGAGTGATTTTGATGATTATGAGTTTTTCAGGAGTCTTGTTAAGTCTTTCGCGGCGAATGACTTGCAGATTATTGTTTCGAGTATGAACAGGCCGCAGGTGGAAAAATTGACAAATATTCTCAAGTCTAAAAGAGTGCAAATCGGAGACAATTCAAATCAAACAGATGTAAGACGAGTAGTGATGCCCAAGTATCATATGAATAAGTAGCTAGTTAGAATGGTATTAAGAAGCTTTATTAATTTGTTTTTTTGAATTCGGACTCAGCCATTTGCTTGTTTTTTCGAAAATTTGACTGCGGATTATATGCTTGTTTAAAGTCGCCCGTTTCGTGAGATGCTTTTTGACTGGCTTTTGGACTTCTTCAAACTGGTGACAGTCCAAGCTGCTCTCATCGATTTGAATTGAACTTCCTTTAGGGCTTGGCTTTAAGTGAAGGTTTTCATAGCTGTACTTTTTATGGACTTTATTGATAACGTTTTCAAGTTTTATTGAAATTTTCTCGAATTTTGAAATGAAAGGGTCTGAAGGGTTGGCTAGTTCAGAGATTCTTCTTTTGTTGAATCGGATGAAATCAGAATTTTTCGAATGAGGACTGTTTATAGAGGTCAAGGTGTCGTTCGATGTCAGGTTCGGGCTGAGGAGTCTGTGACTGGAGAAGTCGCATGAGTTTAGAGGAGGCAGAAGTAAACGACTTGGCTTTTTAGGCAGTTTTCTGAGTGACATGAATATTAATCTTATTAGGATAAACAACTGCTAAAGAGCTTCTTTAAACAACCTTGAGCGAATGGTAAAAATGATAACACGTACCAAGTGTAGCTTAGTATCTCGATTATCATGAACACTAAAGTCAATGCAGCGTTTTTTAGAACTAGGGCTGATATCAAGGTCATCACTAAGGATATCAGAACTATTGATGTGGTTATTATTCGCTTTTTCCTGAACATCACACGGATTTGCTTGAAAAGACCTACTAGAAATGCTGAACCGATCAGACTTACCAGAATTGATAAGGAAAAGCATATTGCGAATGGTCCTGGGTTGCCATGAATCAATTTGCCGAAAGAAAGCCAAGCGATTATGTCCAAAACAAGAGCAATCACAATACAAATCCCAAACCCAATAAGTTTCTGCTGAAGACTAAGCGACGGAAATAATTCCTCAAGACTTTTCTTTTTGTTAAAGAACTTCTCAGGCATTTTTATATTTCCACAAGCAAAGTACTCAGGAAGATTCTTGAAATAATTAATTCATAATGAATGGGTTCCAATGGAATAAAATACCAGACCCAAACCCGTTGATTCAAAAGGGAAAGTACAAAGAAGTCGCGAAACCTAGCTGGCAACTGAAGCCAGTTCACGCGGAAGTGCAGCACATGCCTTACAATTTCAAACTTCAATTCGAAAACCCTGAAATTATCAGTGACGGGACGTTGATATACCAGTCGATTCAAGCGAGCAACTTACTTGAACTTCAACAGTACCTCAAGTTTTTACTTGGACTTGGGCCTCTTCCTGATTTCATTAATGGAGAGAGTAACTTGAAGACCGTCAAGTTTAACTCTTACGTCGAAAGTGGCAACCTGAATAAAGTTTTCGAATTGTACAGCAACGAGTATAACCTTTTCTTAACTGCTGACACAAACACAAAAGGACAGACAAGGTGGTTCCGTTATTCAGTTGCTGGGATAAAAAAAGGATTAACTGTTAGGTTCAATATTTGCAACTTTCACAAACCAGTTCAGTTATTTCGCAAAGGACTTCGCCCGGTTTATTATTCAGAAGCTGAAAGAACTGAAAATGGCTGCGAATGGCGACCTGTGCAAGGCGAGATTGAATTTTACAGAAACTCGAATTTAAGTGATCCAGTTCGTAAGATCTTCATGTACACCCTGTCCTTTTCTCATACTTTTTCCTATTCTAACGACACAGTCCACTTCGCCTTCGCCCCGCCTTATCCTTACACGAGACTTCTTCAATTTTTAACCTCACTCGAAGACATCTACGATTCAAGTAAAGTAACTTTAAAGAAAGATGAACTTTGCAAGTCAGTAGGAGGACTATCAGTACCAAAGTTATTAATCACAGCAGGAAGAGTTCAAGGTTCTGAGTTCTCTAAAAGAAAAGCGATTTTTATAACAGGACGTGTCCATCCAAGTGAAACAACAGGCTCCTGGGTGATGGAAGGAATTTTAAGATATCTTGTTAGTCCTGAAGCTTCAAACCTTCTCAGTTCTTACGTGTTTCATGTGATCCCCATGCTTAACCCTGACGGCGTCATTTGTGGAAACTCTCGATGTGGACTGATGGGTGTTGACCTTAACCGACGATGGGACCACCCCAGTCCCATCGGGCAGCCCACGATTCACGCATGCAAAGAACTCATTAGAACTGTGAGTCGAAGAAGAGAAGTCCTGATGTTTTGTGACTTGCACAGCCACAGCAAGAAGCTTAACTCGTTTATTTATGGATGCAACACTGCCGCCAATGGCGGCTTCACTAGCTGGACTAAAGTCAGACTCTTGCCTAGGGTCATCGCTCGGAGAAGCACCTTGTTCAGCTACCCTGATTGTCGCTTTATGGTCAAACCTGATAAACAAGGCACTGGAAGAGTTGTGGCTTGGAAAGAGTTTAGTATTACAAATAGCTTCACCCTCGAAACTTCGTTTCTCGGTTATAAAATTGGGGAGATCTTTGTAAGTTTTAAGTAGAAAGAATTTTCAGAAGAGGACTTTCATTGCATTGGAAAAGAAGTTATTAAGTCAGTTGCTGAATATAACTTTTTACTTAAAAGTATTTCGTTTGAATTGAAGATTAATGGAGGGTGGTTAAAACCTATCAGACTTAAACAGTTAACAGGAGTATTGGCTCAGGATAAAGTGGAAAAATGGTATGAAGAAAGCAAGAAAAAACATAGAAACTTTATTGTTAGGTCGAAAATTAAAAAAAATGATAAAATTGCTGAGGATTGGAGAGAATTTTTCACTGAAGATGAACTTAAAGCGGCTTATAAGAGAATTTCTTTAGGGGAAGATGAAGTCGAAATCAGCTCTGGCTCGGATTCTGACCCGTCTTTTGATAATTTAGAAGAAATTCGCATTCCTGAGATGAGAGAGTTTAAAGAAATCAAGGAGATTAAAGAGGCTAAGCCGAAGCCATTGATTAAAACTGATGAATATCTTGCGAAACTCACTGAAAATATTTCAAGAAGTGAGATCAAAACGTCTTACTATGCAAAAAGATCCTTTGAAACTAAGAAAAAAGTTAGAAAAAGTGAGCAAAGTTTATATCCACACACAAGTAGAAAAAATTTGAACACCCTGGAAAATACGATTAGACCTCAAAGTTCTTCCAAACTTATTTCTTACAAAGAAACACGATCGGGAAGAACCACTCCAGGACTCAGTCCAATGATTTTTAAGACTTTTCGGAAGAACTTCGGATTTTACCAACAACTGCTCAGTACTAAGTCCAAAATGCCCAACGGCAGTTTGGAGATTATGTGCACGAAGTTGGCGACGAAGAAGTCCAAAACGAAATAATGTAAATGACTATATTAATAATCCATTAAGCCTATTAAGAAAAGTCCTGGCTAAAATTGACCTCTTCTTCCTCCCCAACACTTTCATTATTTTTCGCATTTCTAATCTGATCAATTTCCTTTCCAAAAAATTCACTTAAAAAAGTTCCTAAAACCGCTCCTAGAGTAGGTCCAAACAAATAAATCCAAGTATCTCCCATATGTTTTCCTGTTCTAATATAACTGACTAAATTGATACCAAATGCCACAGCAGGGTTGAAACATCCTCCAGAAACTTTTCCAATAGCCCAGTCCCCAGCTGTTACTGTCATAGCGACAACCCCTCCACAAATCACTTTATTTTCAGTAAGTCTTCCCATCATGTGAGTGTTGCAAGCGATCATCGATGTGTAAAGCACTTCAGCGTAAAATGTTTCAGCTTCCAGGAAGCCTTCCATGATAGAAAAATGAACTGTGTGCTCAACGATGCCCCATGCGACAAACGCTCCGATTATTGCGAAGATGAACTGAATGACTGCATAAAGAACGTACTCGGTTACTAGCTTGTCTGTTAACTTCTTGTCTAAGTAAAACTTTAGGAGAAAGGAACAGACCATTGCTGGGTTAAACACAGCATTTGAAGTGAATCCTTGAAGAACCATCAGGCACCAAAGAGTCCCTCCTACTGCGAATGGTTCACCGTTGCTGATACCCACTGTTACTAATAATAAAAAGACGCAAACTGCTTCAGCAAAGCATCTTCTCCACATGAAAATATAAGATTATTGACTCCATTGATTAAATAAATGAGTATCTGGGTGATATTCCTCTCTATAGTCTCTCAGGCTTTAGTCCAGGTGCCAGTCTATCGTCTGATTCAATACGATTACGAAGGAACATCTTACGGATCTCAGGTCTCTTCATTCAACTTCTTAGGCTCAACCTTCGACAACGAGGAAGAAGTGCCTCGTAAGATCGCTTTGATCCACGAGAGCTCTCTGACCCAAGAAGCTTTAGACTCGACAATAAACCTGAAGCCAAGCGCGATTCTGGTGATCCTATCCTCTCCTTCATCTCTTCCAAAGGAGATCCAGAGCTACCTTGGCAGCAGCACCTTTCACTTCCCAATTTACTTCGCCCATGAGTCCAAAGAACTAATGGAAGTTTACCAATCACTTAAAGTAACAGGCGAACAAACAATTGACTCTGACCAGCTTCAGTTTTCAGTCACTTCAGAGGAAAAGCCGGTTATTAAGAACTTGCAGCAGGAGAACTTTTACGGCTTTGTTGATGAGTTCAGTGAAAATTACCCGACTTTAGCACTTGTCACTTATTCTGATGCGTTTTCAGTCATTCCGGAAATGACGAAAGGAAGTGACTCGAATGGAAGTGGACTTGTGTTGTTGTTGGAACTTATTAGGGCTTTGAAGAAAATGGCTTCGGCTAGTCCGGCGGGGTATAATGTTTTGTTTGTTATTTCGGCAAGTGGGACTACTAATCATCAGGGACTTAGACATTGGCTTTCTGCGGAGGATCAGGAATTGCAGCAGATTCGAGGAAGTATTTCTTATGCTTTGTGCTTGGATACTTTGGGAAGTTCGAAAAGTCTTAATATGCATATGACCAGGTTTCATAAGGAAGGAGAAAATGACTTGTTTAGCTTGTACTCGGCTTTTAATTCTACTAGTGAGAAGTTGGATGTGCCTCTCAATTATATCAAGAAAAAGGTGAATATGGCTGACCCTTTCACGCCCTGGCAACATGAAAGTTTCGTGAAGAACAAAATAGCCTCAGGAACTCTAAGTCGTCTTGAGCACTCACGAAACAGCATGATCGACCACAGCCAGATCCAAGACACTTCAATAGACCTGGAAACAATCCTAAGAAACTTCAAATTTATCGGCGAAGCCCTAGCAAGACACCTCTACAACAAAAACGACACCGTAACCCCCATCTAGACTTTTTTCACCAAAGAAGAAAACGTGAACCTCACAAGATTCTCCGACCTTTTCGAAAAGCTCAAAGAATTTAACCGATTTCCCACAAAAGTGACTCCAGCCTCGAAGTTTTCATCCTTCCTCCAAAGCACATTAAAAGAAATCGGTGTGAACTTCAAACAACAGAAGTTCCCAGCGACTGAAGTCGCTCTTTATTCAAGTAAAGAAGAAAGTCTCAGTATCTATAAAGTAAAACCTGCAATGCTCGACTTTTACTTGTTCCTTGTGATCCTGGGGTACTTAGGGGCGCTTTGGGGAGGAATCAAGTTATTCAGCAGGCAAAGTCCAAAGTTGAAGAAGTATTAAGTTAGTGGTCTTTATAAGAATGGAGATCGAATTTTCTTGCACGATGGAAGAGTTGAAGTGTCCTAAATGTGGAAAACTTTCATTGACGGTGTATTCCAGGGATAGACATTTTAAGACTTGTAAAGAGAGTCACTCGACTTGGGTTCATATCTTTCCTTTTAGAGAGTCCAGCGGGTCAAGTGACCCTTTGACTCAACTTGGAGAGTACCTGGCAGCGAAAAAGATCAATTGGAATGAAGGGTCTACTACTTTTTGTGTTGAAAGGGCTAATCTTTTTAAGGACTCTCTGGATGTCCTTGTTGGACTACCTGCTGAGCAGTGGTTTAAAGAATTTAATGTCAAGTTTTTGGGAGAGGTTGGGGATGACGCTGGAGGAATCACTAAAGAATGGATTAACTTGATTATTAAAGAGTTTTTTGTGCAGGGATTATTTAAAAGGACTGAGACAGAGGAGGAGTTCTTTACGATTGAAACACTTCCTAATCCTTATCAAGATGAAAAATATTTCGTGTTTGGAAAATTGATTGGAAAGCTACTTCTTGATAAGTTGAATGCTCATTGTCGGATACACTTTGTTATCTTGAAGCAGTTACTGAATAAAGAAGTTGAAAAAGAAGACTTCCGAGAGTTCAACCCAAATTTAAACGACTCTTTAAAAAGCATTGAAAATCAAGACATAAATGACCTTGGCCTCGGATTTTTCACCTTTTCGAATAAATTCGGTGAAGTTGAACTGAAACCTGGAGGTCAAGAACTAGAAATAAACAACGACAATAAATCAGAATACATCACTTTAACAATGATGTACTCCATGAAAGAAGGTATCAAAACTTCCATTGAAAGTCTGAAAAAAGGTCTTTATTCAATGATAAGTCCTTCATTTTTAAACAAAATTTCCACTCAAGACTTCTTCAAACTAATCAACGGTCCTGAAACAATAGAAATAAACGACCTTCAAATTTTTACAGACTATCTCGACGAGTTCACCTCAGGCCACGTGACAATCATCCTCTTCTGGAAGATCTTAAAAAGTTGGGAACAAAGCAAACTTCGGGCTTTTCTTAAATTCGTGACTGGCTCGCCTTGTCCTCCTCTTCAAGGATTCAGTGATTTAAGGACTTTAAGAGGGGAAAAATGCAGATTTAACTTGAAACCTATTCAAAGACAAAGCTTTCCAAGAGGTCATACTTGTTTCAATAGGCTGGATTTACCAGTGTGCAGTGAAGAAGGAGAATTAAGGGAAAAGTTGGACTTTATCACCCAGCATGAGTTTGGATTCAATATTTCTTAATTAAATTAACATTAATAAGGGTTTTCTCGCTCTGCACGCTCTCGGAGAAGTTCGAACTCTTGAAGGGCGAAGATCGCTTTTTTTTCGGCTAGTTGACGACGGGTTAGTTTGCTGTCGTCCATTTCTTTTGCCTCTGATAGTTGAATACGTGATAAAAAGGCTCGGAAGACTTTTTGGATTAGGAGGATGGAAGTTTTTTGATCTTTTTTCAGTTTTTTAGGTTTATGTGAGGATAAAGGCTTTTCAACGAAGGTCTCTTGGGTTCTTCGTTGGGTTTCTCCTTGCCACTTGTCCGAGTCTTTGGGTTCTCTGGGTTCTTTGGGTTCCCTAGCGAAGATGATTTTTCTTTTAATAGGTTTATAGTCCTGGTCAAAACTCGAGCCTCTCCGATTGACTTCCTTTCTTTTAGGGTTAACAGTGCTAGGCCATGCGCGATTAATCATCTTCGGAAGTACCAAGTCGCTGCTTTTCGGTTTCTTCGTAAACCTGTATCTTTTAACCTCCAAAGGCTTGCTAAGGTTCTGAGTGACTTGATGTGTAGCTCCCAAGAACTTAGAGCAAACATCAAATCCTCTCTTATAAGCCCTCATCGCTTCTTCTTCATTTCCATTCGCTCGTTGTGAATTTCCAATAATACTGAAGGCAGTTCCTAGATTTTCATAGTACCCGTCAATGTCTTCATCACAGTTGTTACTAAGCAAGTCAAGTCCTTTCAAAGCCAGTTTTAAAGCACTTTCGGAATCCTTTTCTTCAAGTTTAAGAAGACTTAGATTTAGAAAACAACGGGCCAGGTTGAAGTGGTCTTCTGAGGTCTTCGGTATGATTTCTACTGCTCGATGGAGAAATAGTGAAGCTTGCTTGCTTTGGCCTAAAGCTTTGTAGAGACATGCCTGGTTGTTGCAGGTGATGAGGGATAAAGAGTTTTTTTCGATTGATTCGGGGATGGTGGATAAAGTCTTTTCTGCACGGTGCATGAAGTGATAAGCCATTTCTAGGTTGCTTTGGGAAAGGTTCTCCATTGCGAGTTTGTTGAAGGAAACTAAACTACTGATCATCTTATAATATTTAGAGTACAACTTATCAACTTGATGAATATTTTAAATTCACTAAATTATTGATTATCAATTTTTATGTTGAAAATTTTTTACTCTTTTCGCTTAGTTCTAGGAAAATATCGTAAAAAGTTTTGTGCATTGAATATTCTCTGACTTTTCTTTGGAGTACCTTTTTTGGGTTTTCATTAAAAAGCTCGTCAACTATTTCAGCACTTAAGTTTTTTTTCTTTACAAGATTTTTAACGAGTTTTCCTTTTTTTTCGTTGTTTTTTAGGTTAATTAAGGTGAATCTTTGTTTATTCGGGGAGTGGTTTCCAAAAAAATCAAAAGTTTTCTCTTTGATATCAGGTAAGAAAGGTATAAACAAAGGTGACTTCAAAGGTTTTTGTCCCTGATTGAAATCAAGAACTTTCTTTTCACTAAGTCTTGTTTTCTCAGAGTTCAGACTAAATTTCTTAAAATGTTCTTTTCGTTGTTCCCCAACTTTTTTTAAAGTTTTCCGAAGAGGATACAAAATCTTTTCATTCTGCTGATAACAAGTTTGCGAGGAAGTCGAAATTCTTCTATCGTCTTCAATCATTTGAGTATGATTTTCAATGAAATCTTCAGTCTCCATATTAAGGTTCTTAAAAGTTGCTAAAATCCAAAATTCATCGATAGTCCTAATTACCTCTACTTAACTCAAAATCTCTTTCCCAGAACTCAAGCATTTCAACATCCTCCTGCGGGAACCTTTCTAAAAACGACTGAATGACTCCATCAAAGTTCTCTTCATAGTTCTTAATATGAGGAACTCCATTATCCAAGAACAAATTTCCCTGGACCACAAGTCTTCTAGGTTTCTGATTAGCGATGATAATTTGCCTGATTTTCTTAGCCTCCTCATCAAATTTCGAGAAATGATTGAAAAGTGCTCTTCCCCTGACAATATCTCCAGTGCTCTTGAAACAATGAAGTTTATTCAAAAAGTCCCGAACAGCTGGAAATCCATGACTTTCAATTTTATTGAAGTCCATATGAATTAAAAACTGTTCATCTTCAGTGAACTCGATAGTTAAAAAGTCTCCTCCAGCTTCTCTCATGACCCTGAAAATAACATATCGAGCCCAGCAATGAGCCTGTCCCCATCTATTCGCATCTGGGTTATAAACAATCATTCCTTTAACCCCCGCATAAACCATATACAACCAAACCATATTCCTCGCCTTTTCGAACTCCTGAATTCCAAATATTTCAAAAGGCTCTCTAAAAAAACTCAAATAAACCGCAATAGTTTCCGCTCGACATTCTTCATATGCGCCTGAAAGTTCAGCGAAAATAGAGCTCCAAGTTTCTCCAGGTTTATAAAAACTGTCAATTTTTTCCCCTGTCGCAGGGTTGACGGTGTTCACATCGAAGTTAAACGAGCCGTCATTATTTTGAAGAAGAAGTTTTCCACTACCATGTCCAAGAAGTTCATGTAAGGCCACAGCGACAGTTTCAGCTGATGAGTACATCTCAGAGATCAGGTTTGAATCATCTTCAGAGAGGAACTGAAGAGTCGTCTTCGTGATTTTTGGGTACGCGTTGCCCAGGTTGACATTTTTAAAGCCTTCTTTAGTCCTGATGTCGTCGTAGTTGGGGATGTTGATGCCGATGGGCACTCCTGAACTCGCGAAAGTGACAATGTCAAGAGATGTGAAATCAGGTGACTGGAACTTATCCTTTTCGAAGGCAGGGCCCCAGGGGAGCTTAGGAAGGATTTTCTCTGCGTTGTTTACAAGTGATGAGAATTTTTCGCTGATTTCCTTGTCAACGATGCTGACGAAGCCTTCGAATTCTGCTCGGATGTTGAGAGGGTCTGCGTAGGTCTCGATGAAGCCGATGTTGGTTTCGACGACTGGACCTTTGTCTTTTATCCATTCTCTTTGGGAGTCTTTGTGATAGTTGATGTCGCCGTTTAGGAAGTGCTTTATGTAGTTTATTAACATCGCTTCTTGGGTACCGTTCGCTGCGTAGGGCAATGCACGGGTTAGGTTCTGAACGATTCGCCCCATGAAACATGAGTAGTCACCGTTTGTGATACGGATTTTAGTGTTCTCGAAATCGTATTCACCTGCGTAGGGAAGGTGGTGTCCTGATTCACTTGCTACTTTTACTTCGAAATAATCAGAGGTCTTCCAGAGACGGCTGTTCACGTGAAGGTCTGTCAGGTTCTTGGAGGTTAGAAAGTTCTTTACTAGTAAGGCGTCCGACTTGGTGATGTTTTGGGAGTAGTAAGAAGATACCCCTCCTTCATCACGAAATCCTAAAGACGCTGTAGCAGGACTCTCATCAAAGACCAAGTCCGCGATTTTCCCCCAGATTCTATCAATTTTCTCATTATTGCATAGATTAATCACTGTTTCAAACTTCTCTCTAGACAGTTCAGGTAAAATCTTGCTATCACCAAAGCTTCTATAGTTCCCTGCGTTGTTGTAAATTCCAGCGGCATAGGCCTTGAACCTGTTCCAGTCTTCTTCGAGCAGACCTGCTTCCAAGACTCTTTCTTTCAGGTTGGGTTGCTTGAAGAGCTCCTGAAAGAGAAGGAAGAGGCCTGGGGACTCGACTGACCTTTGGAAAAAGCAAACCTTTGAACCTTCATTGCTTGCTCTGACGAAGTAATAAGCGTAAAGTTTTTCTTGAGTTGTCAGAAGGCTCCATGCTTTTGAACAATCTAGAAGCTGCACGGGAGTGCTTGCTTGGATGTAGGGACTTGCCATTTATTACGTGAAATAAAAATGGCAACTGTGGGGATCGAACCCACGCGGCTATTAACCAGCAGATCTTAAGTCTGCCCCCTTAACCACTCGGGCAAATTGCCTGAATAATCCCTTCGTAAGTATTAATTATTAAAAGCTTTCACTCATAGTATGTACAACTTCTTTCATTCAAAGCTAAAAGATTAGCAATTTTTTCCAATTTCGCTGAAATTTCTTCAGAGTTGTATGAAGACCTAACGGAACTTTTACATCTTGAACTAATTGTAGACCTAGTGACATCATGTTCAGACCCCAAGAGAGACTTAGACCTTTCCCTAAAATTTTCTTTATTCCCTTCAATCATTTTCCTAAGTTCATTAATTTTCAGTTTTTTCTTCTTATTCATAAGTTTCAAACTTTTAACTTCAGCCTCAAGTACTTTTTTTTCAAATTCAATTTTAGAGTATTCAGCTTTAAGTTGTTCAAAAGAAGGTTTCGAGATATTACTTTGTGTAGATTTTTTTGAGTAAATTAATTTTTTCTTAAGGTCCTCTACAATATTCTGAAGTTTCTGTATTTCTTTATTAGTAAGAACTTTAAATTCATCAAGGTCTTTTTTAAGAAGTTCTTTTTCTTGACGACTGGTTTCGAGAGAGGTTTTAAGTTTCGAGTTTTCTTCAAGAAGTTGACTTTTTTCTTGATTTAACCTGAGAAAAAGCGGGTTTTGTTCTGGGTCTTGTTTAAGTTCAGGTTCTTTTTGGAAGATTAAAGGCAGCGGGTAGTAAACCTTGTCGAACTCTGCTGTGTAGGTCAGGATTAGGTAAGAATTTGAAGAGTTTCCTTGAAGAGGCTTGTTTCGGAGCTTTTCAAGGTCAGCGTGACTTTCGAAGTCGATAGAAACCGCTGAACTTGTATTTTCTATTGATGAAATCAGCATGTTGAGAAAAACACTGAATTTCTTAGAACTACCCGCCTTGTGGGTTAAGGTTTCTATAAATTGAATTGAAAAATCGCCTGAGAAAAGACCTCCAGATGAAATTTCTCGAAGTTTTATTCGGAGTTTTGTAGAGTCAAGGAAAAGGTCTATTGAATATGCTCGAGAATGGAATGTTTTTTGTTTTGAGATTATCGGAGATTCCATTTAAATTATAAATTTTTGGAGATTAGCTTGGTTTATTGAAAAAAATACAATGATGATGATGAAATGATAAGATTGTATAGTTGATTATTATTTATTTTGAAATAAATCTAGGAAAATTCGATGTATTATGAGTTTTATTATAAATAATTTTTTTTTAGGTATTGATGGTTTTAGAATTGTAGAAAAATTTTGATTTTCATGTATTTCATCATGCTTCAGATTTATAGTCTTTGCCTCTTCTTTCATTTCCATGAAATTTCTCATATTTTATTAGAGCTTTTAACTCTTTTCGTCAGAATTTTAATTTCACCTTTTCGTCGATTTGTAAATCATTATTTCATTAGGAAAGTTCTATTATCTCAAATGAACAACTTCGGATTATTCATTAATATATATTTAGCTATCAGATAAATATGAGGATCTTGAAATTTTCTTATTTTCACTAGAAATCTAGGTAAATTGTTATTTTTTCATAAATTATTACAAATACTATTTTCGAGATGTTTGAATATTCTTGGAAATTCAGAAAGTTAGAATAATTCAGATATTTTAAATAGGAAATTTGAAATAGCTGTTGGTCTCTGAAGATTAACATATGTAAGGCTGGGATGCTATTAAGGAATAACTTTGAGTTACTGAAATTATGGTAAATTAAGAGAAATTATTATTCAAGTAGCATTTAATGTTCAATTTAGAAGGGATTCAATTTTAATGAATTGAAGCTTAGTATATTAATTTTTTTTAAGTTCAGTTCAATAAATACAAAGAGTTTAGAAATTTATATCAAATTCTTTGATTATAAAACAATAGTTGATAGGGTAAAATAAATTTTAGTTTATTATTAATCCAAATTGAAAAACTTCACAAAGTGATTGATTAAATAACAATATACCTAAAATATTATCTAAAAAACCTCAACACATTAAATATTATTATCACTAAAATCTATCTATTAACCATAACCACTCTATAAAAAACCCTTCAATTAGGAGTTAAAAGCACTTACAATAAAAATCTTATTTTCAAACAGTACATTAATATCTTCAGATATTTTCCTCAGCAAGAAAAAATAAAACAAAACAGTAGCCAAAACAAAGTAAAGAACAGTCATCGAAATATCCATTTTAATCCCCTCAATAACCTCAGTAGTATAATTCGCATAAACAAAAAGTCCAAAAACAAAACTTTTTTCAATCAACTTGCTAAACTTCTCAACCTTAATCATAAAATTCAAGACATCTACAGTTTCCTTTAAATTTCCAAGAGTTTCCAATTCTTGCAGGTAAAAATTCAAAGAAGAATCAAGTCCATTCCTAACAAAAGTGAAAGTGCAATTATCCACAATAGTGATATAATCACAAGAATCCCCATACATCAAATTGACATAATCATTGAATTTATACTGATTCGAAGGATATTCATTTAAAAGTCCCATGAGCAGATTTTGAGTCCTCGAATATTCTTTTATTAAAAACTCGAGTCTTGACTTAGAACTTCCAATTGGGTTTGTTATGAACCAGCTGTCAAATGAACTACGATGAATCGACCGAAGAGCCGCGTTTCTTCCCCAGAATAAACTCAAAGGAGCCATCATCCTTCGAAGTCCTCCAAAGTTCGTGTGGACCAGGTCTTGTTCAATCATCGCCTTCAGAAGATGTTGACTACTCAGTGTTATCGAGAAGTAAAAACCTATTGAAAGAAGAAAAAAGCAAAAAATGATGCAAAATGGCTTTATTGCTATTAATTTGTAATGAAATTTCAAGTTGATTTTTTCTAAAGTTTCAAGGGATTCTATTGTTTTATGAGTGTTTTTTAGTCGAGTTTGAAGAGACTTACGAAAAGTTGTCAAAGAATTGTCTTCGATTTTATTTATCATCGACCAAATCAACCGATTACCAGATTCGATGTAAATCAAGCAAATGGTAGAAAAAATTAACAGCAAAGCAGGAAAAAAGACACAAAATAACTCAAAGTTTTCGAGGTATCTAAAAATTGAATACAAGGAAAAACTGAAATCGTTCATCACTCTAAAGACAGTCTTGTTTAAGGTGTCTATGTAATTCGTTGGAATATTTTTAAATAGGAATTTTTTTTGAGGTTCAATTGAACTGAAGTTCGACAGAGAAGTATTTGAGATGATTTGAGCATATCTCACGAATATTAACATGAAATCGATGAGAGTTTCTTGCTTTTCATATGAAATTTTACCGATTTCAAGAAAAGTGATGAAATGTTGGTCATCAAAGTAATGCTTTGATTCTTTTGTTACTGGTATTGTCACTTTTTGATATTTACTTAACAGCCCTTGAAACCGGGCGATGTTATCAACGACATTAGTTCTATAAAGTTGTTCGGAAAATGCTAGAGTGTAGTTGTTACTCAGTAAATCTAATGAAAATATATTAGAAAGTGTTGAAGAAGACAAGTATCTCATCAGGCCAATATCGAAAATAATGTAATTCATTTTAAGTTGTCCTACTATTTTGTATACTGCTATAAGTAATGCCACCATCACAAGAATCTGAAGAACTGAAAATGTTTTTATTAAAATGTTGAGGACTCTTGTGGCTAGAGAATATTTTTTCCATCGATTTTCTCTACTTAGCTTTTCAAATTCTTCGTTAAATTTAGATGGGTTCATGAAAAGGTCAGTCTTTCTGCTCAATTCATTAATCAAGTTGTCAGTGACTTCTTTCAGGTTGATGTCATTATTATATAGTAAAGAGTCCGAGTTTTCATTAGAAACATAAACCATCATCAGCTCATAACTTCCAATTCTCAGAATTTTATACTTCATTAAAAACCGTTCCTCATTTTCACAATAATAAAAAATTTCTCCCTCTGCATTATTCTGCAAATAATTTTTAAAATTAGGAAGTGAACAAAACAGCTCTTTTGAAATATTCGGAAAAATATCAGTAATTTTCGAAGAAAAGCTATAAACTTCTCCAGATATCGAAGAAAGAATAATATTTTGTTCAGGAAGTATCTGTTTTAAATTCAAAATGAAAAAAGTGTTACTTTTATAAAAAGACATCCTGAAGTACATGCAGACTTCAATGCAATTCCCGTATTTATCAATAACACAAATGTGATCTCTTTGCAACTTCGAACTATTCCTATACATCACAAATTTCACCAGCACATTATTATGAATTTCATCAAAAGGATAAGGAATCAGTTTCAAGTAACTCATTCCAATCAACTCTTCAACCGAATCTGCTTTTAATAAAACAGCTGCAAATTTATTCGCATAAATAATTTTTCCTAAATTCGAAAGGTTCCCGCTGATCACCAGAACAGCTCCACAGTTATCAAAGCTTGTCAGTTTTTTGCTGAGGTTTCTTTTAAGAGTATCTTTAAAGATGGTTTTTTTATGATTTTGAAATTCGTCGATTTTCAGGATGTCTTCACAAAATGATTCAAATAATCGAAGGAAATCTTTTTCTTCTCCGAATTTTAAAAGCATTTTCTTGGCTTGGATTAAATATTTTCTGATACTTTTTCCTATTGAGTTCAATTTTCGGTCGAATGCTTTAGAAGTTATCTGGTCTGTAAAAGAATAGCAAAAATTTTGAAGTTTTCTCAGAAGTTTTTTATCATTTTCTATAAATTTTCGAAGGTTTGTTGAAAAACTTAAAAGTAAAATATCGAAACCCATTTCTGGAACTTTTGTAACAATCCTTGAAAATACCTGGTAATGTAAGAATTCAGTTTCTAGAGTGATTGGGTATCGAAAGTTCTGGTTGAAGTTACTTTGAATGTTTTCTGGGGATTCTTTGTAGTCACTGAGTTTGAATTTAGAAAGTTTCATTAATGCTAAATTTTTGTCTTTTAAGTATTTTGAGATTATGACTGATTCCCAGACATACTGAAGTTTAAATGAAAAAAAGTCTTGAGTCACTGTTTTGAAGTGTTTTTGAATTTTTTCTTCTAAATTTTTCGGTTTTTTGAAAATCACTGACCTTATCTTTAGCTCTGCTGTAAAAGGATTTTTGAATCTTTTTTTTTTAATCACTGAGGCCAGTCGCTTGTTGATAGCTTCATGGTTGAAAATAATGAAAAAAAGATATAAAAAAGGAAAAATCACTTCTATTATTGAGAATTTTTCATAGATTACTGCAGTGAAACTTAAGATTGACAGCAGAAAGACACTTGTCCAGACCTGAAGAAAAGCGAGATTGAGTCTGTTGTTAAAAAAGGGCAAAAACATGAAGATTTCATAGCTTTGGTAAAGAGAACAAGCTGCTGACAAAAGAAAAAAAAACTTGCTGTTGATGCTTATTTTGCAAATAACCAGAAAAAGAACTAAAAGTAGCTCTTTTAGATGTAAAAAACTGAAAGCTCGAGACATTGTAAACTGGTCATACTTGAGTTTCACATTCAAAACAATGTCCATGATGAGCATTATCAAATAAATCATAAAAGAAAAAATAATTGCAAGTTTCATCCCTGGAGACCCTTGAAAAAGAACATCTTTATATTCAAAGGTTTTTCGGTTATTTTCCACAAATGAAATAGTTTCGATAGAAAAATTAATTATCGGGATTTGAAGCAGTTCCATCAAAATCATTCCAGTCATTTTTGCAGTGAAAATGATCAGCGACTTGTAATAGTTCCGACTATAAAAGCATTGAAAGTACAAAAAAATCTTCAAAATCACATTAAGAGCAAGAATAATCATGAAAAACAATGCAAAGGTGTAATTGTCTGAATAATCGCATATCATCACATCAAGCCTAACGATTGACAAGAATTGAATCAAAAAAAAAGACGAACTAAATCCTTGAATGAAGCTTGAGGCAAAGACAATCAGCGAGAGTTTATTTAAATGATCAACGATTTTTACCAAGACACTCATTATCAGGAAAACTCTGTTCATAGTATTGAGGTCTTTGTTCAAGCAGATGAACAAATCAAACCAAGTTTTTTTCCAACGAGGAATTATTTCTGGATGCAAATCAGACATTATTTACAATTAAATATTTCATAATTATAAAAAATTATGTACAAACATGCAGAAAAACTTGAAGCTTACTTCACAAGTAACTCGAAATGGCTTCAGCTCTATCACTACAAAATCTACCAAATGGGCTACCAACTCCTTCTAATCATCATAATCGGGGCTGTAGCTTATGGAAAAGGCGGAAGTTGTTCAGTCCCAGTGCAGGTTTTTCTTTCAGGTCTTTTCATCATGTATATTTTCGCTCTGATTTTAAACATCTTTGTATTCCTTGTAAGGTCAATCAAATCTTACCTTGAAAGCTCGATTCAAATGAAGAGATTATCACTTCGAGTCGATTTGTGCTACTTCCCGCTTTATGCTGCTTTTTGCATTCTTGAGTTTATTTGGTTCATTATTGGGGCTGAGTGGATCAGTGAGTCGAATAACTGCGGAAAAGAATACCCTGATGGACTTAGACTGTCACAGGCTTTGGTTGTCTTGTGGGTTATTGTCATGGCAGTTCTGGTCTTTGGGTTTATTGCTTTAAACTGTTATTTGTTTTGTAGGAGATACTCGGGAGCTCAGAGTCTTGGTCCAGATGTTGTTTTTAATCAGCCGATTAATGATATCAGGAGTTATCCTGAAACTCCAAAAATAATCGATCATACAGTATCCCATACTCCAGCACGTCGCGTAGATGACTAAGTCCAAGCCATAATTAATTCATGAACCTATATTATCTTAATTCCGCATTCAACCATCAAACTAATAAAATAATTTTTATACTGACTTTAATCGAGTAAGTCTTCAAAGTTGTCTCTCAATAATCATCTGAAAATTCATGGACGAATTAATATCAAGACAATAATTCATCTAGAATACACAAACATGATATGAGGAGCTTTTTCAAGTGAAACTAAACGAAAATAGAGATTTATTCAATAAGTTCATATTTGAGATGACTTTGTTCAAAGAGTTAAAAACTCATCTTACTCAACACTACTCTTCTTTAACGAAATGAATTTCAAGTTTTCTCTGTTAGAAATTTTAAAGTTTTTAAAAAGCATATGAAAACATTAAAGACCTTCAGACTGTTTAAAACCCGATAAAATTTGATGCTCTTAATTATTATAGTTATTCTATTGATTCAGATATGTTGAGGCTTTCCGTTAAGCCACTCACCTGTCTTTGAACTGCCGTCTGGGTGGATCAACTTTCCCAGGCCGTGTTGTTTTCCTGACTTCCAGTGGCCTTTGTACACTTTCCCGTCTGACCACCGGAATTCTCCGAAACCGTCTTTGTGGTCTAAGATGTATTGGCCTTTGTAAGAACGGCCGTTCGGCCATGTGAACTCACCGTATCCGTGCATTTTTTCGTCTTGCCATTCACCTGAATAGACTCGCCCGTCTGCCCAGGTGTAAACCCCAAACCCTTGTATTTTATTCTCAAAAAACTCTCCACAGTACTTCGAAGAGTCAGCCCAAACAAGTTCTCCCTTTCCATGTTTTTTCCCATTGAAATAGTTTCCAAGATATTTACTTCCATCAGGCCAGATTTCTTGTCCACTTCCATGTTGAAGCCCATCATACCATTCCCCATTATAAACTCCTCCATTAAAGTACCTCATGCACCCTTCTCCGTGAAAAACATGATTCAAAAACTGTCCAACATAGCAGTCTCCATTTTTCATAATTTTCCTGCCCCTTCCATTAAACTTACCCTGACTCCAAAAGCCAATATATTCAGACCCATCTTCAAACAAGCAAAGTCCTTTTCCAGTTCTCATGCCATTCTTATCAACTCCTCCCTTATAACTATCTCCCCCAAGTTTCTCAAATTTAAATTCAAGTAAATCCAACTCAGTTACTTCAAACTCAGGTAAATCGCCTTTAACAGTAAGAACCAAAGGGTTTCTTGCAGTGATCTCAGCACATTGAGTGCATTCAGAGTTCTCCTCAAGCGTAAGGTTTCCATATCGATTAATGCATGCTTCTGGCTGTGGAGTTTCATGGTTCCAGCATGAGCAATAATTTCCCATTTGCAAATTATAGTTTTCTAAGACCTATAAAACCTTCTGAATTGATTTCGCCTGTATAGCCGATTGAGACTCTTGCTCGCGCTGGAAGCGCGATGAAGTCGATCATTGATAAACCTGCGATGTTCCCGTTTGGATGGCAAGCTACTGGCTTCAACTTTCCCGAACTGTGGTGAATCACGTAGCTTGAGTTGTTCACTGCTGACATTATCGGCTCACCGTTTACTAGGATTTGAACTGTCGGTTTTTTTCTTGAGTAAAAACCGAGAATTATCTCGTAAAGACCTGGAGCTACTGTTACTATTGAGACTTTTTCACGTTCCCATAGGAAATTGTCCGGAGCTGTGTTTACTGATTGGATCTCCCATGGCACTAAACTTCCTGTCTTTAATTCTCCAGATTTCCATAGCCATCTTCCAAGACAATTTTCAGCACATAGAGCTTCAATGACCGAATTGTAGCCGTTGATGTGTGAGGAAAAATCGCTAAGTTGAACTCTTCGGTCTAGATCTTTATGAATTTCTTCTAAAGCTTTATTCGTATCATCAATATTAGCTTTCATATCAAGTAAAGCACAAATATCCTTAATATTACACTTTAACATCATATCCTTAGCAACATCCTCTAAAGCAAATTCAGTGGACTGAACATGTGACTCAAGGTCAGCAGAGTTGCATTTCCTCAACAATTCAATATGAATTTTTTCAATCTCCCTCTTAAGTCCAGCCAAGTCATCATTAGTCGCTTTAGCCTGTCGAGAGACCTGAGTCGTTTCAAGTTTCGACTCAAGAAGTTTAGGAAAGTCCTGCAAATTAACTTTAGATTCAATCCTTTCCAATACCTGACTTTCAAGAGTTCTCTGTTTCTGCAAAACATCATCCTTCACACTTTTCAAAGTCTCTGCAAAGTCCTGGTTAGTCGAATGAAAATTTTCTCTGACCTTGTCAAGTCCTTTTTGATTTTCTTGAACCAGTTGTTTAAGTGTTAAAAATTCTGTCTGTTCTACGATTTTTTTACTAGTTGACTGAATGGAATCTTGTAAATTTTTCACTTCTTCCAAGAGTTTATTGAAGTCTTTTTGCAGTTCTGACCTGGTGGCTGAGTTGATGTTTTTTATATACAAGACCTGCTCATCACAGTTGTCTTTTGTTTGAGAAGCCAGTTGATTTATCTGTTCTTTCATTTTTACCACTTCAGACTCAAGTCGATATCGGAAATCAAAATCTTCTGATTTCTTCATTTCACGTTTCAAGTCGTTTTGCATGTCGCGACAGTCAAGTTTAACTTTTTCTAAAAGTTCAACAGTTGACTCAAAATCAGCCTTTTTATTGACCAGGGTGTAAAGTCTCTCCACATCTTTCGCTTCAATTTTTTTCCCGATATTTCTGCGGATTTGTTCGAGGTCAGCTTTAAAAGAGTTCAAATAAGCATCAGTAGTAGAAGAATGTTCTAAAAACGCTTTTTCAAATGAACTTCTAACATCTTTTAAAAGCAGGTCAATTTCGTATTTATCCAGTTTTTTCGCTATTTCCGGAAGTAAAATATGTGTAAAGTCAGTTCTATCAACTTTCTGCTGTAGTTCCGCATGAAGCTGTTCAATAAGGCTGTAATCCGCTTTGCTTTCAAGAGCTGCTAAAATCCTCTGAAGGTCTCCCAAGTCAGTTTTTTGTCCAATGATTTCTTCAAAACCAATTCTGTCAAGTTTATTGCTTAAACTTGAAGTGACCATATTTTTACTTGCCTTTTGTTCCAAGGCCTCTCGAAACTCGTCTCTTGCGACTTTATCTTTGAGTTGAGCATGAAGAAACTCGAGTTCTCTTTCATTCGGGATTTGATTCAGTTTTCTATTCAAGTCTCGGTAAAGGTCTTCGAAGTGAGACTTGATTAAAAGCAGTTCAGACTCGACGTCTCTGAGACTTGCTTTGGACTCGAGAAGAGTTTTCACTTCTTCTATTGAAGGCTTGTTGGAAAGAAGGTATTGGATGTCTGAACGTGAGACTTTTTCTTCTTGGAGCAGTTGGAATTCTAAACCTGGAACTCGAGATTCTAAGGCTTGATGAAGCTCGCAGATCTCAGAGGTACTCGCTTTTTGACTTAGGGCTACGGTGTACTCGCTTCGGGATACTTTCAATGGAAGTTGTCTTTCGATGTCGTGGATTGCTTGGCCTTGAACCCGCACCACGTCTGAAAGAGCTTTGAATGTTAGACGGACTATGTCTTGGATGTTACGCCACTCACTTAAACCTTTCAGAAGGTCGTCTACGATTAGTGGTGAGTAAGGATCTGATTCATAAAAACGTGATTGTGAGTCCATTTTATTTGTTTAACAGGCAAGAAGAATGTTTGAAAACGAGATGGAATTAAAAAAATCTTGAAATAAAGGCTTTTAAACACAGAACTCATTTTATAATTTTCAAACATTTCTATCACTAAGTATTTCAATTTCTCAGTCTAATCCAGAAAACTAAGAGTAAAACCAGTAATTCATTTGAATTCTTTGCAATAAATTTATCAATCTAAAATAAGCAACATCTGACTTAAATTCTTTGCAATAAACCTATAAATCTTATCTAAGGCGAGTAAAATCTAGCAGAAAGTTCATTTATATTATCAAATTGTTCCGTAGACTAATCCATGACTGTTTTTGTTTTGATTGGTTAGTACTTGGGAATAATTGTTATTTTTCGTTATTTGGAGAGGTACTCAGGACCCCCAAATCTGAATTTAGAAGTTGTTTTTAGCCTGCTGACAATGGTAACAGAAGTTATCCAGAAACTCTAAAACCCATCAACCCCTAAAATTCAATAAAAACTCACATCTTCCAAAACCCAAAAAAACAAAAAAAACCAAATCCCTAAAACTAAAACATCCTTTCTAATCCCATCCCAATCATCCCCTTCAGAAATCCAAAATTCCTTCATAAACCAAAAAATCAAAATAACACCCAACCAGGAACTTATAATAGCCATGTTTGGACGGACTTTAACCAAGCAAGCCAGCCAAGTCCCCTTGCGATCATTCGCCGGAATGACTGCGAAGCCCCAAAAGCTAGGAGACAAGACCCACATCGATACAATAATTGCATCAGTGGGGCAGTTCATGAACCCAGCCAATGCGATGTTGGGAGCCTTTTGCAAATACAACCCAAAAGAAGACGTCGGTATTTTTTGCGATAAGTCTCGAATATCAGCTCACGAGTATTCAAAAGACCTCTTGACTCACCTGTCATTCAAAGACGAAGACGCGACTGGCAAAGGCATTTTCGCCGCTCCAAAGAAAGGCCACTTCTACCGAATTGAAAACGATGTGATCCAGTTCGACCCTGAGAACAAAAAAGTTATTCTTCAGGACAAGACTTTTACTTATAACAACCTCATCGTCGCAGGAGAAAATTTGTTTGACTGGGCAAGAGTCACAGGAATGCAAGAGGCTGTGCAAGACTTCTGGAACTCGAAAGTTACTAGTACTGCTCAAGTGAAATTCGCGAATATGGCGTGGAGGAGTAGTATTGACTTTAGAGGAGGGAACTTTGTGTATGCTCTGCCTAAATCTCCTTATAAGAATGAAGGGACTTCTCATATTTTCATGCTTTTTGATGAGTTTGAAAAGGATAGAAAAGTTGAAGGGCTTTGGTATGGCTCGAAGTTTATTGTTACTACTCCTGATGAGTTCATTCATAGAGTGCCTTGGGTTAATAAGCAACTTGTTGAGTTGGCGGAGAAGAAAGGAATTGAGATTAGATATAACCTTCAGCTTAAGGAGATCAGATATAGTCAGATTAGGGATCATCATAGAGTTTCTGAATTTGTTTATGAAAATACTAAGACTGGTGGTAGTGAAGTTCTTGACTATGGATCTGCTTATTGTTACCCTGAATCTAAAGCTCCTGAAATAATTAAACCATTCGCAGACAGTACAGGTTTAATGGAAGTCGACCATCATACACTAGTAAGCAAGAAGTATCCAGACGTATTTGGAATTGGAGAAATAATCAACGTTCCAACTATCAGCAACTCAATCGCGACACTAGGCCAGGCACAGGTGGTGGCCGGTAACTTGGCAGATGCAATAAAAGGAATGGCTCCTCACGCATCATACAACGGGACTTCAGCCACTCCAATCTTCACCGGCTGGCATAAGCTCATAATGCCCGGATTCGCTTATGGCTGGGAAGAGGTGAACACTCGCCTTGCCACTGACACCTCTTCTCCACTTGCTTCGCTTAAGCAAACTCTTAGCTTCGCTGCTTTTAAGAGGTTCGAAAAGAAGTGGTTTGATAAGAAACATATGGGAAAAATTTATGGACCTCCCAACTGGACCAAGCCGGATAAGAAGGCGGCTGCTCATCATTAGTTATAGTTAAGCTTTGGATTTAGATTTTTTTGGAGATTTTCTTTTATTAATGGGAAGTAGAAGTAGGTTTTTTTGTTTTGATTTAAGGAGTTTTGGAGAGTTTGATTGATTAGCTTTGATTGGGTTTGTAAGATTTGGATTTGAGAATTTTATGTTTCTGGATATTTTATTGTTGAAAATTTAGGGTCTAGGGTAGAGTTGAAATTTATTTGAGATTATCAAGTTTATTTGTTTCTTGAAAATGTTGTTTATGTGCGAAAATTCTGAATGTTTCGCAAGTTTTTTAATAGTTGGCTGTAGCTAGTCTTGTAATTTTCACTTTTTAAGGTTTTTAAGTTGTTTTGGAGTTTTTTCTAATGGTGAGTTGAGACTTTTTATATAAGACCTATTAATTGCTGTTGTATTTAGGAGCAACTGGCTGATCTGCTTTTCATTTTCACTACCACAAGTCGGTATCGAAATTAAAAATCTTCTTATTTTTTCATTTCACATTTTAGAGTTGTTTACATAACTCAATAGTCAAGTTCGACTTTTCCAAGAGTTCAACATCCGACCAGAATTCAGTCTTTTTCAGAGAGAAAGACAAAACCCTCTATTAAATTTTAAATTTTTACAAAAAAACCTACCCATATTATTTAATAAATCAAAACCCAATCAAACTTCCTCCACATAAAACACTTAATCCAAAGCATTATCTATAACTATCTAGTCTAAAGTAATAATCATTTCTTGTTCTTTATTTTCCATATAAATGATGCTTCCAGTCATAAAAGAAGATGACTCAGCCGATGTGATTGTATTTGAGCCTAAAACAAGATACACGAAACTTCAAAGCAGAGGTAAAAAATATTCAGACATGCTTCAAAAAAAGCTAAAACAACTTCAAGGGCCGAAAGTGAAGAAACCCGAATGTTTGGTAAAACATCTGATGGACAAAAAATTGAAAGAAGTCCAGACTTATTCTCAAGGTTTTCCTTGTCTTGAGGACATGATCAGCAAGATCAAATCGTTAAGTTCTTCTCCGATCAAACGATTTGCAGGATCTTTTGAAAGAACCAAAAACTCTCCTCCAGGTAAACCTAAAAAATTTAAGCTGACTGAGCGATGATGAGATAATCATTAAGATGTTTATACTACAATATTTTCGGAAGGGTTTTAGATATTTTATTAGAGATTATGATATTTTTAGGGTTTTGCTATTATTTAGAGATTATCACAGTTTTTTATTAGATAATCAATATTTTCTTAAGATTTATATCGGAACAAAAGACTACTTAAGAAATAGATGAAATAATTGAAATTTTTCATCATCAATGAATAAGTTCAAAGTACTTTTCTTATACTTCAGGAATAAGAAAATAATAAAAAAAACAATAATCTCAGATATTTCTTATCTAAATTCCTGAAACTATTTAAATTACTATTTCTTGCATCATTCTAATAATGATCACGAATAATATGAAAATAGGAAGATTCACAGTGACCAAGCTAAATGACTCAGTATTATCAGACTTATCAGTAAAAACCAAAAACTCAGCAGATCGTGAAGAAGAAAAAGATCTTCTTCCACAATTTTTCAAAGAAAACGACAAAAAAATTCCTAAGCCAAGTCAAAAAGAAGTCCAAATGGCTCCACCTCATAAGTCTGAATTAAAAGAACTCCTAAACCCCCAAGCCAACTTCGTCCAATACAACGGCCTGGTTGCGACTCACCAGCAGTTTCTGATGGACTACCTGGCAAAAGATTCAGAAAGACAAGAAAAGATCCAAAAGTTAATTCACGAGATTCTTGAATTGACAGACAAAAACGCTAAACTTGAAATTGAAAATAGTGAACTAAAAGAAATACTCCATAGAACTAATGGGAAATTTACAATGCATTATAATTAGGTTTATTTAAGATGAATTCCATTTTATTTATAATGAATCGTAGAGAATATAGGAATAATGATCAGAAGTCAGGGGAATGCAACTCTGATGAAAAATTGGATACTTGTTCGAAATTAGACTTGGCTGAACAGAGCAGAATTGAATTTACTCCGAAGTATGAAACTGAAAGTTTAAAGAAAAAATTGAAAGATTTTATTTGGATGTCGAGGTCAAAGACACTACAAGACATTCAGGAGACTTCAGCGTCGATTCATGAAGGGATAAAGAATTATGAAAACTCCTCTAAAAAGTTTGAGGTTACCATTTTGGAGCATTCTCATTATATATACTCATCACTTGAAAGAAGATTTTTTGAAAACCAAGAAGAACTAGAAATAATAAAAAAGCGCGAACTCCAATTCGACGAATCTGAATATCCTTCAGATGAACACTACAATTTGCTAACTTCAATCCTTGAATTCATTTCAACACTAATGTGTAGATGGGACATCTTCGACATAAACAACTACGGATATCGATACAAAGGCCGCAGTCTTTCAGTAGAAATAGTCGACATGAACGAGATAAACAAAAAATGCATAGCTCCTGATATTGTTTGGTTCACTTTCGCAATAACCCACGCTCCATTCAAAGCAAAAATCGAGAAAGCCTTGATGCTCTTCGGGAAAATCCTTCAACACGCTATAAACCAAGTTCTTGAATTTTTCAGTCATCACGACTTATCAGAAGAAAAGTTCAACTTAAGCAGAAATTTTTTCTTCTGCAGGAGAAAACAAACTATATGCAACGAGCTTTATGATAAAATAAAATCACTTGAAATATCTTATAGATACTTCGAAAAGCATCTTTTAGAAGAGTTCTTGAAAATAGTTTAATAATCCTTCAAAAATCATCACCGAAAGCGTTCTTGAAAATAGTTTAATAAATATGCCCGGGAATTTTCTGTTCCTTTTGCAATTAACTTTAGCATTAAAGCTGTCAACTGACTGTTCATCCACTCAATACTACGACACATCCCTAATGTCATGCACGGAGTGCCCAACAAACCAAATTTCCTCAGTTGACCGTTTATCCTGCACCTGTAAGCAAGGTATGTATCGAGACTACACTAAAGATACCTCAAAATTCACTTGTAAGTCCTGCAACGACCCAAATGTTGCCAGTTCAGACCAATCCACTTGTCTCGAATGTTCAGGGACAGACAAAGGAATCACTGACGACGCCTGCATTTGCAAAAAAGAATACTACGTGGCTTATGAATCTTCAACAACTCAAGATGGTTCAGATGTCAAAAGTTTCACATGCACCAAATGTTCAGAAGACACTTTCGCAGGGTACTCAACTCATGAATGCTTAGAATGCCCAGACCCGAGCATGGACCGAAACAACAGCTTTTATGAATGCAGTTGTCCTTCAGGAGACCAGACCTCTCAAGGTGTCTGCGTCGATACCGACTTGTTAAGCCAAGAGATCAGCCTTTACAATACACAAAACTCGAAAATCGTCACTTATGAAAAATTGGAAACTGGAAATGGCGTCAGTCAGAAGAATGTGACTGATAGTGATACTTTTAATTATTTTTATCTCAAGGCTCTTACTAATTGCTATGCTTATCAAGATGTTCTCGCATGTCAACAACTTGCGAATCTTTGTGTCTTGCAACTTTACAGTGTTAATACCACTGCTTGTGAAGCTTATAGAACAATCGCTGCTAATCGCAGCTCCAATGGGATCGATGATGATGGCGCTAAGGATAACATGGCCTGGATTTACTATGAAAGGAAACCGAAAGATGTTATTAAAAAGGATCGGCTTGATATGGAAATCACTTTTGACCCTAATGAGGATACCAAGGTAAATGTCTTGAAATTTCAACTTGCTTCTTTTCATTTAAATGGAACTTTTATTGGATTTGAAAGTTTGACTGATCAGTTGATTTTATGTCCTCATTCGTATAAGGTTGGAAAGTACTTTCGCACTTTTGGAACCAATGTGGAAGTGAATTGTAATTTGGACTTGTCTGTTTTTATTAGCTATTCGGAGACGAGGTTTTATGAGCTTTATATTGTTGATTCGAATGATGTTCTTGTTGATGTTCCTGTTTTGATAAAGAACTTTAAAGATGAAGAGGGAAACTTTCCTAATAAGGACTCTGATGATAGCAAATGGAGACTGGTCAGACGTTTTTTTATTTATGATAATGTGAGTGGCAAACAAGGGTCGAACTCTTATCTGAATGGAGAGGATTCTTCTGTACTTCAATATATGAGAGAAGCAACGTTGAAAGTGACTTTGATAAATGACCAAGACCAGAAGATTTATGTGCCTGTGCTGATCTTGAACTATAGAGCACGAATGACGAGCTATATTGAAGATTCTGACTCCACGGATCATGTGTCTTTCAAGTCGCAGTACACGATGAACACTTCCAGATTCTGGAGAATCGCTTTAGGCGTTTTCGTGGGCATGAACATTTTAGTGCTAATAATCGCTGCAAGCAGAGTGTACCTCTGGACCAAAAACAACCCTTCCGCGCATTTCCGGCACTCATACACAAGCAAGTTGTTAGTTCAAGGTATATGGTACCTAGCAGGTACCTGGTCTTTCATAATATTCTGGTATTTGATAGGAATAACAGCATACTGGTTCATATTCTACAAACTCCAGTACCACGTTTACGCCCTGGTGCCCCCTGAGGACACATTTGACTACAACTACGTCCCATTCGTGGCAGTCTTCGCGATAGTCTTTATTTTACACTTCTTCTGGGTAGTTTACATCATCTTGAATCAATGCTCTCACGATATCATCTTCATTGACCGCGAACTTCCCCAAAACTCTTTCAGGCCTGGAGTCGATAAAATAGCAGCCGCTCTGTATAAAGACCAAAGCATGTACAAAGAATACATCAGCGCTTGGAGGGTCTTGATGGTCGCTAATGAATTCGCTGAACTGCAGTCAAAACGGTATGTTTATATTGAACTTACTTTGTTTTTTTTGCTTTTTTTCTTGAAAGGTGTCAGCTGGGAAGACCTCGCCAGGGCACAACCTGCTTTTGAAGTTAATACTGTTGGGATTTCTTTGATTCCTATCAATATGGTGCTGAGGTTTTTTTTAACTTCTTTTTTGTTTATTGTTATTTCTTATGTGCAACTTGTTATTCGAAAACTTATGAGCACTTGGTTCCCCACACCTACTCAGTCTTTTATTGACTTGTGTGTGGTTTCGAATATTTCGGTTATTATTTTAGATGATCGTTTGCATGGGTATTATATTCATGGAGTTACACCTTTGCCACGGGCTGATATGGCTCTTGAAGAACTGCATGATGGACTTAGTGATGAGAATTTAAAAAACGGCCATAAAAAGTCACTCTTAGTTCCTGACGAGGATGACTTATACACTTTCGAACTCTACATCCCTTTTGAAATGAGAGTTCAATACGATAAAATCATGCAAGACGCCAACAATGACCAACTTTTCAACAAAAAAAGCGAAAACGTTCTAAAAATGGAAAAAACCCGTCTAAAGTTAAACGAGAGATTCAAAGCATTCATAGATCCCCAGATTCGAAATCTCAGATCATTTGTTTTTGACAAGACAAGTCTTCAAAGAATGTTAAATATGCCTCCAACAGACATGAGTACCTACAAAGGTTCAGCCTTTTTCTACAAAGACCCAGCAATGACTTTCGAAAAAGTCTTATTTTTAGGTAAAGAGTTCAGCATGTTACTAATGGATTTACTAGTTTTCGACCTTCTAGACATCGCCGTGGGTAACAGTTTAGTATCAGCTCTAACCACTTACCTTTTCAGCAAGTTAATCGAGTACGTCCGTTTCGAATTAGGCGAGCGTAACATTTCAAACAAAACTCTTGTAGACCGTCGTTTCATTATCTAAGCCCATAGTTCGTTATTCCTAATAATCATTTCAAATGGACAACTCTCACCTTCTCAATGAAGATCTTTACAAATTCATCCCTCCTCCAATCCCCTTGATTCCGAAGAACAAGTACATCGACGACTCGCCAGTCACCCATCAGCCCCTGTTGCGAAATTTCCAACAGCCCAGCACTTTCAACGAGGCCCAAGAGCAGGTCGATCAACAAGTCGGGCAGGAAAGTCCTTTGCCGACTTTTGTTCCTGCGACTCTGACACTTGCGGGTTTCTTGGAAAACAGGTAATCCTTAAAAAGCCCTGTCGTTTATCGCAGGAATCCGAAGTCAACGTCAATGAAACAAGAACTGCTTAACCTTTCCAAGTTCTTCTCAGTCGAGAAGCCGCCGAGTAATAAAGAAGAAATTTCACCTTTTTACTGTCCTGGGGAAAATGACTCGACTCTTGTGTTTGAAAGTCGATTTGAATGTGGGAATCTTTGGATGGCTGTGAAGGTTAATGAGGGTGAATATAACCTGGTGTTGCAGAATGATATTAATACGAAGGGACATACTCAGTGGTTTTACTTCAGGGTGCTTAATACTACTGCTGGAATGAATGTCAAGTTTAATATTATTAACCTCAGCAAACCTGGCTCGCTTTATAATCTTGGAATGAAAGTTCTGATATGTTCGGAAAAAACAGCACAGGGATGGCTTCGTGGAGGGGAAAATATTTCGTACTTTGCGAATGGGATTAAAAAAGGGAGTAAGGGGAAAAGTTACTTTACTATGACTTTTACTTATTGCTTTGGACATTCAGATGATACTGTTTTTTTTGCTTATTCACATCCGTATACTTTCACTGATCTTATGAAGTACTTGCAAGTTCTGGATGATGATGAGGATAAAAGAGTTTTTGTCAAGAGGAGACTTTTGACATTGTCTATTGCTGGAAATAGATGTGACTATCTGACCATCACGTCACCTGGGGACCCTGAGCTGATAAAAACTCGTAAGGGAGTTGTTATTTCTGCAAGGGTTCACCCGGGAGAGACAGTCGGATCCTGGATGATGCAAGGTGTCCTTGAATTCTTAACAAGTACACTACCAGAAGCTGAAGTCCTTCGAGACCACTTCGTATTCAAAATAATCCCAATGCTAAATCCAGACGGTGTCATAAACGGTAACTACAGGTGCAACTTAGCAGGGGCTGACCTGAACCGTCAGTGGAAAGACCCTCAAAAAATGCTGCATCCAACAATTTTCGCTGCGAAAAAACTGATAAAATCCTTCAGCCGTGAACGAGAAGTGCGTCTTATCTGCGACTTACACGGCCATTCAAGGAGAAAAAACATTTTTATCTACGGCTGCTGCGATCCTGACCAGCCAGAACTAACAAGAGAATTTCCTTACTTATTATCAAAATTCAGTAATTACTTCTCTTTCAAGTCATCTTCTTTCAGAATGCAGAAGTCAAAAGAGTCAACTTTGAGAATAACGATTTATAAAGAAACTAAAGTTTTTAACACCTTTACACTTGAGTCCACCTTCTGTGGGTGCGACTTCGGACCCACTGCTGGACTTCATCTGACCACGGAGGACTTGAAGAACATGGGAAGAGAACTTTGCTTTAACCTTATCATTGACAATGCAATTTCAATGCCTAGTTCTTTGAAGGTTGATAAGAAGAGTCTTGTTTCGGAACTTAAGGAGAATAAAGATTTGATTATTGATAATGAAGCTGAAAGTGACTCAGGAAGTGATTCTGACCCTTCTGAAGATAATTTAGAAGAAGCTGAATTTGCAAAGCTTATCATTCCTCCACCTAAAAGACGTATAAGCTCTGATGTGAAGACTAAGAAAAAAAACTCTTTGAAAAAAGAAAGGGCAAGTCTTCAAATCCCTTTAAAAAAGTTTCAAACTAAAGAAAGAACCACGAAAATCATCCAAAAATGCACAAACTGCGGAGAAATTAAAGAACCTGACCATGTCTGTCTCCGTAAAAACATTTTAAACAGCACCTTAGTAAGTCCGAACAAATTTCCAATAATGAAGATCAAGCCTAAAGAGCTGTCTAAAGGAAGGACTACTCTCGGAAGCTTGTCTCAGTCAACTGCAGCTTTTCCCACTTACGTCAATCATGAAGGGAAAAAAGTGAGGGACCAGGCGACCCAGACAACAGCAACAGTTTCTCCGAAGAAGGAAACAAACGGCATTTATTTTTTAAGTCCGAATGACAGCTCGACTATTGTTTCAACCAACTCTTCTTATCGAAAGTCAGACCTGCTTGAAAATTTAGTTGATATTGAAAAGTTGAAGAATATTTTTAAGAATGATAAAAATATTCTTCCAAGTATCAACCCTGTTAAAATCGCGAATAACGAAAAATTCACAAAAACGTTTTAGTTGTTTTTAATTCATTTTTGTAGATTTGGGTAGGGTATTTAAGGATGGGGTTTAAAATTTTGAATTGGGAAGAATGAAAAATTCACAAAATTGGTTTTTTATGGATTTTTGGAGATTTTGAATATTTGAAATATTTGAATTTTTAAGTATATGAGTGGATTTTACCCTTTTGAACCGCGAATAACGAAAAATTCAAAAAATTTTGGAGTTTTTTAGATTCGGCATTTTTATGTTGATTAGAATATCTAAACAGTTAAAACTTTATTTTGCTTGGGTTTCTTTGTAGTTCTGTTTGCAAACACAGCAGTAGTCATGGGTTTGTAGCCAGTTTTCTATACAGTGCTGGTGGTACTTATGTGAGCATTCTAGCTCTCGGATTTTATTGCCTTGATGATATCCTTCGAGGCAGATCACGCATAAGTCTTCTTTATCTAAGGATTTATGTATTACTTTCAGTTCATTGTCGTTGAAAAACCTTTTTTTAGGGTGAGTTTTCCCAAACCTAAAAAATCTGATTTTAAAAATCCTCAATAAAATAACAACAATCCAAACAACAACAACAAAAATCGTAAAAGAAACAAGTACCCACATGACAATCAAAGCATTAGTTTTCAACTTCTTCCCCTCACTTTCAGAGCAATTAAAATCCAAAGTAACCTTAGAATAAGGCCAAAATCCTAAAACCTTAATCTTTTTAATTTCTATCTCAAATTTGAGAGTTTCATTAGCGATCTCCTGAAACCCATCATAGAAAATTTCAGTAGGTAAATTCGACTGTTCCTTATTAACGTTTTCATTAACAGTATAAAGGTTAACCCTTTCTTTTCCTTTCGTAACAACGCACTTATTCACATATTTCGATAGTCTAAAAAAGTGATAAGTCGATGGCTCCAGGTTAAAATTTGAAGAAGTTCCATTCGTCAAGTAAAAAGTCGGGATTTTACAGTCATGTCCTAAAAAAGAACTGCTGCAAGCACAACGGCCAGAGATACATTTCCCTTTACAGCCTTCCACACAAGACTGAGAAGCGATTGTGAGGTTCCATCGAATTGGTGAAGAGATCGAAGCAGCTAAAATCTTTAAACTCCAGTCAGACCCTCGAGGAAGGGACAGGTAATGAAGGCCGAGATTCAAACTATAAGAAAGAACGTCTTGATAAAGAGAGTCGCAGGTCCAAATAGAGTTTTTTATTTCACATGATGAGGAATTTCCTTTTGAAGCTAGCATTAAAACTGGCATCATTGGATCTGAGACTTGCTGAAGGAAAATTGAGTAATTTTCTTGTTCTGGGACTTTTAATTCTGAAAAAGTCAAAAATTTTATTGGGACTTCTTGTTCGAATGAGAAAAAAAGTGAACTTGCAAGTGATGCTGAGGATAAAAAGAAAAGCATTTAATTGGAATAATTGGAAATTTGAAGAGGATTATTAACTAGTCGTCTTCAAGCTTTTGCTTTATTTTTTCGATTTCTTCTTCGAGTTGTTGAAGTTTTGAATATTGCTGGTCTTGTAGTTGTTTTATCTTTCTCAGGTATTTTTCATCTTTTGAGGTCTGAGATGGGGCTAGTTTTGAAAGTTTTATCTCGAAATCTTGCATTTCTTCTTCTGGAATGTCTTCGGAGAAAATGTTGAAGTCTTCGATTTGAGCTACTAGTTCATCGTCGATCTCTTCTTTATTCAAATTTTGGTTGACTAGATGAAAATACTTGTTTCTTCGAAATGCTCTGAGTGAAAGGATTCTTAAGTCACTTTTGGCTACTTTTTGAAAAACTTTTTGATTTATTGTGAAAAGTGAACAGTCAGCATCAGTAATATAAGCAAAATCCGATTTCTCCTTAAACAAAATGCAATTCTCACCAAAATAGCTCCTTGGATACAAACGTAAAAAAGGTTCTTCATCAACAACCAAAAGATTCCCAGTCTTAATCACATAAAACAGTTTAGACTTCGAGTCTTTTTTAATAATTTCCACAGCGCGACTTTCAAACCTGGGTTTCATATGAGCAGCGAGTTCATAAATGCAGCTTTCAGGAATTCCGACCATAAAAGCTCCAAGATATTCAATCCTAGATTTATAAATATAAATATTCATTTCATGTCGTAGTTGAGAAGGAAGTTTCATCATGAACTGGCTGAAATTTTCAATAGAGCTGTCATCATTTTCCCATTGAAACTTGTAAAACTCTCTGATTTCCTTATAAATATGATCAGGCATCACTTTATCTGGGTAGTTCATGTCAAGTTCGAAAATCCACTTGTCCAAATCGTTTTCCCTTTTAAGTAAAGCGTTTTTCTTCTTGTCGATATTCCCGATATAAGTGTTTACGTTTCCCATTAGGTAGGCGAAAAACATGATACCTAGGAATTGTATAATCATTGTATAGATGTACTCGGGAATGGTCTTAGGCGTGATGTCTCCGTATCCCACACTAGTGAAAGTCACTGTTGTCCAGTAGAGAGAAGCCATGAACTTCTCGGAGTTTGTTGAGTATTTATTCTGCATCCAGTTTTCTTCATAGTCTTCAACAGTTGTTATGTAGTACCAGATGCATGCGATGATGTGGCAAGTGATTGTTACTAAAGATGTGAATCTTACCAATCCGATCAAGGCCTTTCTCATATACTCATCTTTAACCAGTACTTCAGTCAATAACCTCTTCGTAAGATAAGAATCCTCAATCCAATTAATCAAACGATTGACAGTCAAAATCCTCAAAAGTCTAAACCAGACAAGACTTTCATGCATTAAGTAAAAAGGAAACAAAGCCAAAAACTCCAGAATCAAAAAAAGTGCATTATAAAGTTTTTCACCCGATAATTTACTAAATCGTGTGTAAACCTCAAAAGCGACCAAATAAAAGCATTTCAACAAAAAATCAGCCGCAATGATAGACTCAGTCAGCTTCGAGTGAATCGTCGGTAGTTGGTTTCGAGAAGTATTATGAAAAAAGACGTAATAACTCGAAGTAAAGGTCGAAATAAAATAAGCTAAAGCTGCAACCAGGTCAAAAATCGCTTTAGGAACATTTCTTTTCGAGATCTGACAACAGTTCCTAGTACGAATTTCCGTATAATTCTGCAAAGTATAGCGAGTTTCTTCTCTTTCTTCCGCAACGTCTTTCAAATTCGTTAAAATTCTTTCAATTCTCATCAAAAGTCTAACTTTTCCCCAATTTTGATAAACTTTTGCAACTCTTCCAATATCCTCCTGACTAATCTTCGGAATACTTCTATAATTAATCATTATTAAAAACGATAAAGCATAATAAACAATGGCGGTAGATGTAAAAGACTCATTCGCGTGCATTGACCAAGGACTCAAAAGTCTGGAATTTGAGAAAATCGACAACGACTCGAACTGTGTCGAGGTCGACTCTGAGAAGTTGAAAAAGGTTTCAAGTATCATCATCCCTTCCCGACAGTATCTTATCAACGAGAAGGTCAAGATACTCTTGAACAGCCAAGATACGAAAAATGACTCAGATATCAAAAATGCCCCAGATATGAAAAACGATTCAGAAGTCAAAACAGAAGCCTTGATCATGAAAATTGAAAGTTTTTCTCAAAGCAAACCAGGAGAAACCATGGCTGTTCTTAACTTGATGGATATCGATGTGGGTGAGGTAAAGGCTGAAGTTGATAAACTTTGTCATTTGCATCAGGCTCAGAACCTTTTAACAGCTTTTAAACAGTTCATGGCTGAGCATCGGCTGAACCTTGACGAGGTCGGGAAAGAGTTTTATGAGCAGATTGAAAGTTACATGAATTATCTCAGTGCTCATTATATTCCGATGTTTCTTCTCAGGGATGAAAGCAAAGTCCATTCAGAAAAAGTGCTCTTTGAGAAAAACCTGGGAAAGTACTTCATCAATGATAAGGTCTATGCGAATTTAACTGAAATGATCAGTTCTTTGTCTGTGAAAAATACGCCTGAGTATCTCAGTCATTACGAGGAAAAAATCAAGGTCTGGAAAAGTGGAATTCGGATCAGTTTTAATGAACTTCTTGATTTGATGCCTTACTTTTCTTTTGTTGACTTTCATAAATTGCATGATTTTTACACGGATAACCCTGGAATGGCACTTAAAGCGATTAAGTCAAAAGCTTTTATTGAACATTTTGATTATTGCTGCAATCAGAACTGCTTGAATGAAGTCAATTTTTCTTCTGCTTGGATGGACCTTCCGAATGATTTGGAAAAGATCTGTGAAGTGATCAATTCTTCAGTTATTGTGTTTAGGGAAGAGTATATCGCGCTTTCTATTGCTTTGAAGCCTTTTAAAATAAGGCCGTTCTTGGGAGTCACCTGGCCGTACATTATTACTACGTTGCTTGCTTCGTCATCGAATGGAGTACTCAAAAAGTTTTATCCTCAGATTGCATCGGTTTCTAATAAAAGGAAGTATAAAGTCAACTTTGAGGACTACAATTCATCGAATCATCATATTAAATACTTTGTAAGATAGATTTTAATTCATTTGGATGGGATTTTTAGAGATTCATAGAAAGTGATAGGCAGGTGAATACCGATCACTTGGAGAACTATGCTTAGCCAGCCTGGAAGGTTTAGAAATAAGAGGAGATCTCCGCTTTGGCAAGGATGTAAAAAGTAAAAAGGCTCCCCAGTCTCAGGAAATTCAGCCTGACTAACAAATTCCCTAAACTTCAAAACCCTTTCTAAAACCTCCTCAAACCCCAAACAAACAGTTCTCGGTCTAAAATAAAACACAGGGGCATTAAAAGCAAAGCTAAAAATGACTCTAACTTCCCATTCAATCCCAGCCCATAAGTTCAATTTGATAAACTTATCATTCCAAAAGCATTCAAATCCAGGAAACTCCTGAAAATGCTTAAAAATACAGAAAGCCTGTTGATTAAATTTTTCTAAATCCATATAATAAAATGGACTCAAAGAATAATCCTAGAAACTCAAGATTCGACGAAAAAAACAACAAATTTTTGCGACATGACCTGGAAAAGTCGAAAAACAATTCAGAAGACTTCAACATCGAGCTTCGAAAGAAAACTCGAATGATTATCCAAAATATCAGAAGATTCGAATACTGCGACAAGGACGACTCGCAACTTGAAGACTTTCTTAGGACTGAAAAAAAGTACAAAAATCGACTTTCGATCGGTAGAAATGAAGATCTGGTTAAAAGTGTATTTCAGGAACTGAATAATTTGGGCAGTGATGCTTTTGAACAGAAAATTTCAATCACGCGGCAAGTTTTAAGAGACTTTTTGTTTATTTGTGAAGATTTTTCAGACCTTTTTGAGGTTTTGAAGATTGATGAGAAAGTTAAACTCGTTGAAATTTTGAAGTTTTTTCCTGAGATTCATAAGGTTTTTAACTTGGGGATTAAAGTTTCAGGGATTTTTGAGTGTTTGAGGTCGATTATTAATGACCCTGATCTGGAATTTGATTATTATCAGTATATTTGTGGTTTTTTGGGCAATGTTATTAAAAAGGAACATTTGAGTTTTGCTGGAAAAGTTAATGTTTTTAAAATTTTCAATGAATTAATTAAAAAAAATCTGTTAGATTTTCCTGATGTTAAGAAATTACCGAAATATAGAGAAATAACTAATGAGAAGTTTATGTTCATGTCGCAGATACTTGAAAATGATTTGATTATGGTTGAAAAATACTTTGAATTAAATTATATTTGTGCGAATTTTTCTATGTTTAATAAAAAGGCTATATCTGGAGAACAATTTTCTATTGTTTTGAGTGGATTGTTGAGTGTTGATAGCCAGCTTGTTAGAGAACACTTTGGAATGACAATAATTGATTACTTGGCAATCATCATGAGGATCAGTTCTGATTCAGCTAAATTAAATTCCTTGATATGCATCCAAAGATCTGTAAGCTCTAATAAATCAACGAGTTTTTCCTTCTTAATCCACGATATCTTCAAACTAATCCTAGATTTTTTAATTTTTTCACCACTTGAAGTCAGTTTAGAGGCAAGTAACTCTTTGTTGGCTCTTGTAGCTTGCCTTGAAACTCAATCGAAACCTCTTCTGATTAAATACAAATTAATTGATGCGATTTTCAAGAAGCTTCAAGATAAAAAACTCTGTGAAGGGATTTTATTGAACTTTATAGACATATTGGATATCTTAAAAGAAATGCTTGTTCAGAAAGTTGAAGTTTCTTTTAGGAATGAAATTGGAGTTGCATTGGTTGATGCTTCAGATGAATATGAAGACAAATTAAGAGAAAGTGCACGAGAGTTGCAGTTAGAATTAAGTAAAGTTTATAATTCTTAATATATTAGATGAATACTTAATTAGTTAAATTATAGATACTTATAATATTGTGATTTTTTTATTATAATTACGTTTACATTATTATAGGCTATTCATAAATACTCCATATTTTCTATCGGACGGTTTCCATATTTAAATTTACTTTCAATTTTCCTCGCTCAGTTTTTCAGTATCTGAAAAGTTTCGCCTATTTCTGCTCAGAGCTTGCTCTCGTCTGCCATTTCTTCAAAGCGATAACTAATCCAAGCACCTCCAGTGAGATTAATCAATTGAACGCCGATTATTCGAAAAAATTCTGATTCAAATCAACCTTTAGCTTAAACTTTAATTATTTGATCTAAATCAATTATTCAAAATTCTTGCATTCAATGCACTTGCACATTTTCCCACATTTCCTTCCCTTAACATGGCACTTGCAGTACTTTTTCAAGCAGCCACTCTTGCGACAAAGACATCCAGTGGTTTCCTTCTTATTCTCAAGAAAAGCTTGAGCATTTCTCCGAGCAATATGAGCCACTGCCCTGTTCCTTACAGTCTCAAAGTTGGGAGTATTGAAGCAATTGACACAATTACAGTCAATACAGTACTTCCCTTTATTAAGACACTCACAATACAGCTTCAAGCAGCCACTTTTGGAGCAGTTGCATGCGGAACCATTCGATTTTATGATTTCCTTGTCCTCCGCAAACAAGGGAAAATTTATGAGAGGTTGAAGACTCTGAAGACAGAACTGAAAGAAGCTATTATCCAGGGATGTACCTGAAAAATTTGAAATTTCGTCCATATTAATTTTTTTGGAATTAAGTACTTGGAATAGAGATGAATGGAAATTTAAATTTTTTTATTAGGGTTTCTATCGTTTTGAACCAATTTGAATCAGATTTTTCATTCCGATCAATAATTTTTGAGGTTTCGGCATCGTTCCACCCGATTCTAAGTGAAACGGTTTTTCGAAAATGGAGGGATTCTGCAGAAAAAACAACTAGAATGGAAGCCGGATGAAATCGGACTTTTGGTTCATCAATTTTGTTTAGTTTTGATTGAAATTAGAGAGGGCTCGGCTTTGGCTTCCATATTTTTTCTTATGTTATTTGTTAATGATCTCAGTGAATTGAAATAAATGGAGATTTTTTTATTAAGAGATGAGGATTGAGAAGAGGAACTACTGTATATTAAGTATAATTTATTGTGTTAATTTATATTTAGTCTTACTAGATGTAAATATTTGCAAAAATTTATAAAATTATTCAAGCTGAAGTGGCATTATTCATGCTCTTGTTTATATATTTTATTAATCTTGAAAATTTAAATCAAATGAAGATCATCATTCGAAAATTTAAATTTTCATTATATTCTATAAGTATTCCAAAAACATGTCTTAAGCATTCAAAAATCAAATCAAGTAGGTTTAAATCTTTTAGAATATAATAGATTACAGCAGTAATAATTAACAAAAATAAGCTCTCTAACTAAATTATCACTAATTAACCCCTTCCATAATAAAAATCAAATTTCAAAAATTTTTCTTTAGTTTATCCAAATTCTTTCACAAATTCAATCCAAACCTACAAATTAAACCTAATCAACTCACAAATCTTAATTTTTGCCTCAGATTCTTAATCCATAAAACAAAACTTTGAAATTGAAGACTTCTAATAATATAGACAATAAATGTCAAGCGATAATAGGAAAAACTTTTACGACTATCATAACAACCCAAATTATGTCAAACTTCTTGGCAAAAATGAGCCCAGTTTTGTTTACACATCACTCTTCATGTCAATCTTGGAGCTGATAGCGATATTCAAAAACCATCCCAGACTCAATGGGCTAGGTAATCGATTTATTAAATGCTTACAAGATTCCGAATCATTCGACTCCGAACCTGGAACCATCAGTCTTTCCAATTACATCACTACAATCATACAAAAAGTTTCATCGAGCTCTTCAGTAAATGAAGCACTTTACTTTGCACACTGGTATTGTGATCAAGAAGAGTCATATCCTTTCTACGCCCGTTCGATCAAAGCGATATTATTCAAAGAGTTCTATCTTGATCTTCAAATCAGACAGAAAATATTCTACAACAATTTCGATGATATTAAAAAATACTTGCTGAAGATATCACAAGTACTCGAAATTTGCATAAATTATTCAATCGATGAGAGTTTTAACTTCGAAAAATGCGGACAAAATGAATGTCCTAACATTTTCTTAGTAAGATGGTCGAATGGGTCATTTTGGGTGGTTTATCATCGATCAATGATAAACTTTTTTACAAGTTTTCAAGAATCAGAGTTAGATACCTTTCCTTTTATCCATATTAATCCGTACCTTCCAGCAATAAACCCAGTAACTTCAAGTCCTGCTGCCAATTCCTCTCAAGTATATCAACCAGTCCAAATGAATCCTCCTCCAGTAGAAAATTCTTCATCACCTTTGAGTAATTCAAGTTCAGACTCATTGAGTAAAAAGGCAGATGAAATAATCCAAGATGTAAAAAATTTAGAAATTTATCCAAAGATGATAATACCTGAGAACGAGATCATCAATATTCCTGACCCTTTACCCCAAAAAAAATTAAGACCTTTTTTGAACTTAAGCCAAAATTTGAGTCAAAGTTTGGCAGATTTGAAGTTGAAGATGAATGAACCTCGTAAAAAAAATAAAAAAAAGAGAAACTTTGAGAAAAAGGCTCGGCCAGTACTTAACTTAGAAGAAAAAATCTTCATTAAGACCTTGAAAATCAATCATCTTCAGATAAAAAAGAGTGCTACTGGTGAAGCATCCAATCAAAAAATAATCGAAAATATAAATCCTTATTCAACTCATAAGGACCCGTATAAACCTCCTCAATACTTACCAAAATACCCAACAAATGAATCGAAAATCCAACATTTCCAACCAAGTCCAATAAAAAAAATCTCAACACCAGATCAATTCGCAAACAAAAATTCCTCAAACCAAAATATTGAACTAAACCCGAATTTCTCAAATAACCCGAATGCTTTCAATCAAAATGACGAAAGAAATCCTCAAGTTCATAAAGCCAGCAATTCCTTCTCAAATCCCAACGTACTTCCCATAACTGCACTTCCATCTGGTCCTCCAGGAAATTCTCAAGCAGCAAACAACATAAACATGAATTTTCAGAAGCCCGGATCATTTCAAAACTTAAATCAACTGGGGTATATTCCAGCGCCTCCCCCAGGGTTGCCTACTGGCTCCATAGGTGGTAATCAGCCGGGATTACCCGGGAATCCTTTGCCAGGGGTAAACAATCCAAAAGTGAATAATCCTCCAATTGGGCCGCCTAATAATTTCGGAGCTGGCTCAGTATCAAACAACCCAAACGGAAATTTTCCGAACCCAGGATTCATTCCAGGCCAGAACTTTAATCAGAACCAAGTAATATTCATATAGTTCATGAACAATAATCCAAATATGCAGAATTTATTAATGGTGCCTCAAGGATACAGCCCAGGTCTTACAATTCTAAATGATCAAAATCCTGGAATTGTGAATAATCCTCCTGCAGTGGGGCATCAAGGGTATAATCCAGGTTTTAGTACAATTTTAAATAATCAAATTACTGGAAATGTGATTAATCCTCCTGGAATGGGTCATCAAGGATACAATCCAGGTTTTACAGTTCTAAACAATCAAAATCCTGGAATTGTGAATAATCCTCCTGCAGTGGGGCATCAAGGATATAATACAGGTTTTAGTACAATTCTAAATAATCAAATTCCTGGAAATGTGATTAATCCTCCTGGAATCGGTCATCAAGGATACAGCCCAGGTCTTGGAATTCTAAACAATCATAATATTGGAGCTGTGAACGCACCTCCAGGAATGACTCCAGGGACAGTAATGATAAACCCAAATTCTCCAGCAGGACAAAATAATCCAGGCATGAATGTCGGAACAATGATGTTTAAAACTGGCATCCCTTACGGCATGACTCCTTCAAATCAATTTAAATAGTTAGAAAACATAATCAAATCCCATAAATATCCAAACATTCTCCCAAAACCTCCAAATTTTCTAAACCACTAAAAAGTCATAATCCTTCATCATTCATCACTCCATCCATAATAGCAAATGCTGAAATTCCTACGACGTCTTTATCATTTCGAGTCACTCGAGTCTAAATGGCAAACTCACTGGAAATCAGTAAAATCATCAAGGTCAGGTCCAAAGTACTACTGCCTGTCCATGTTTCCATACCCATCAGGTTCCCTTCACATCGGCCACGTGCGAGTTTATTCAATTTCTGACACAATGTCTCGTTTTCACCACCTGCGAAGCCGAGACGTGCTCCACCCGATGGGTTGGGACTCATTCGGTTTGCCAGCTGAAAACGCGGCGTTGGAAAGAGGAATCCCAGCGAAGGACTGGACAAGTTCAAATATTTCTCAAATGAAGTCTCAAATGCAGAGCCTGGGGCTGAACTTTGACTGGTCGCGAGAACTTTCGACGAGTTCTGAAGATTACTACAAATGGACACAGTGGATTTTTCTTAATCTCTTTCAACAGGGACTGGCCTATCGCAAAGAAGGGTATATCAACTGGGACCCTGTTCAAAAAACTGTACTTGCTAATGAACAGGTTGATAGTGAAGGACGGTCTTGGAGGTCTGGAGCTGTTGTTGAAAGGAAACTTATGAATCAGTGGTATTTCAAAATCACGAGATATGCCGAGGAATTACTTAGTGGACTTGATGGACTTCAATGGCCGAAAAATGTGATTGAAATGCAAAAAGGATGGATTGGGAAGACTGAAGGGAAGCAGTTTTACTTTGAAAGTGATGCAGGTGGTTTGCAGGTTTTCACAAATAAAATCGAGCTCTTAATGGGAGTGAAGTTCCTGGCCCTTGCACCTGAGCATCAAGCAGTTCAAAACTACGCGACCAGTGAAGAATGGGACCTGATAACTCCCATGACCTACAAGAGTGACATCGATCGAAAAGAAAGTAAAAAAACCGTGATTCTAAGCCAAGTAAAAGCAAAGCACCCAATAACAGGAGCTGAAATTCCTGTCGTCGTTGGAGAGTACGTCTTACTCGACCAATCTGCAGGTTGTTTAATGGGCATACCTGGGCACGACCCTCGTGACCTGCTCGTTGCCCAGGCCCTAGGCCTGGGCGTGTTAAAAGTAGTGAAAGACGGGGTGATGATAAACTCAAACGCCTTTGACGGTATGAAAGTAGAGCAGGCCAGAGTCAAACTAGAAGCCGCAGTGAAAGCAGAGCCCGCTGTCAACTACAAGATGAAGGACTGGCTGGTCTCACGTCAGCGACATTGGGGAGTCCCAGTTCCCATCATCCACTGCGATATCTGCGGAAAAGTCCCGGACTGGAACCTTCCAGTGACTCTTCCAAATCCTGAGGATAAAGAAAGCTGGATGAATGTTCACTGTCCACTTTGTGGAGCAGAGTCAAAACGGGACTCAGACACACTTGATACTTTTGTAGATAGTGCCTGGTACTACCTGCGATACCTCGACCCAAAGAACTCAGAAGTACTGGTTGATAGAGAATATGCGAATAAATGGACACCTGTTGATTTGTACATCGGGGGGACTGAACATGCCATCATGCATTTGCTGTACTCAAGATTTATTCATAAGTTTTTAAGAGATGTCAAAGTTGTATCGTCATCTGAACCTTTTCAAGAACTTCTCACTCAAGGACTTGTACTTGGAAAGACTTTTAGTTTGAATGGAAAGTACCTGAAAGAAGAAGAAGCGGAAAATAATCCTGAGGTTCAGGTAAAATATGAAAAAATGTCAAAGTCTAAGTTAAACGGAGTGTCTCCTGAAGAGATTAGAAAGGAATGGGGAGCTGATACTTTGAAACTTGCTGTTCTTTTCGCAGCACCTAGTGAAAAAGATGTTGAGTGGGATGGGAATTTATTGAAAACTATGAAAAATTGGCTTAATTCGATTTATAATCTGAAAGTTGATGATTCTGATTATTTTGACGCGAAGAAGCTGAAGAAAGAGGTTAGTCGGGCAGTGGAGGGGAAAAAGTTGCATGTTGCGATTGCGAGATTGATGGAGTATTTTCATCTTTTGAAGAAAACTCCAGCGAAATCGAATTATCAAGAGTTTTTGATCATGCTTTATCCATTTGCCCCTCACTTATCATCTGAGCTCTACTCACGAGAGTTCTCAGAAGACGTGCGAGATTCTCACTGGCCAAGTATCGAAAATCCTTAAATGATTTCATCCATTCAAATTATTAATAATAGTCAATTTAAATTACTTTTTTTCCGACCTGAATATAATAAATCATTGGTCGATGAGCTCAGAAGACTTAGAACTGATCGAAAATCGACCTTCACTTGCAAGCACAGCCGATTCTGACCAATCAACAGACGACAATCTAATCAAATTCAAAGTAAACCCAGTAATAGTCGACCTCTTTGAAAATTTTTCAAGCGAGGTCCAAGAAATTTACCAGTCACTGCCCGAGCGCCTTTCATCCTTACTGGAGCTGTTGGAAGGTGAAATCGACCCGGTGAACGTTCGTGAATATAAAAGTTTCTCTTCTACCCCCGTCAGCCTGATCAGTCTCAGGCGTTCTGAACTGTTTAGAAGACGAACAGTAGTTTAATGATCTTACATGTAATGCTTAGTAATCTCGCCATCTCATTACTTTCTTTCATTATTTACTAAAAGATAACTCCTGAGCATTGAACCCTCTGCCCACCCGCCAGTCTTGGGTCTTCTTCTTCATCTTCTTTGTAGTCAGAATGAATAGTCGTCTCATTTTCAGTCACTTGTGACTTGTCATAAGGAATAGTCTTCAAAGCGCCTTCAAGATTCATCATCGCTCGGTCACCAGGCAAGGCAGAGACCAGTTTATCAAGAAGACTCACTTCCAGACTTCCCGGTGCAGGGAACTCGACTTCAAAGTGAATGAAAAGGTTTCCAAATTTGTAAGGAGTTTTCATTAAAGGCATTCCTAACTCTTCCACTGTTCGAATATCATCTGGTTTCACGATGTCTCCAGCGAGGCCTTCAATGATTTTGACTCCGTCAAAATGGTCGATTTTCAGCTTGTACCCGGTGAGGGCTTCTTTAAGCGAAATCTTCGCGTTCATCACGAGGTCGGCTTTTTTGCGTTTGAAGACTGGGTGCTCGGCTTCCTCGATGATGACCACCAAGTCTCCTGGTCGAAGACCTGGCTGCTCGTCGGCTTCGCCGTAAAAAGTGTATTTGTGGTGATGGGGACAGCCTTTGTCTACTACTACTTCTATCACTTTCTTCTCGCTTACTGTCCTGTTTCCTTTGCATTTCTTGCATTTGTGCTTCGGGTCTATGCTCTTCCCTGCTCCTCTGCAGTCATCGCAGGGACCTGATGATTGGGAATACATACCTGGACCTAGTTGGACTAACTTTGTCACGTGACCTCGACCTTTGCACTCTGAACATACTGTCACTTTACTACCACCTTGACCACCGCAGTCGCTGCATGTTCTGTCCCGTGATATGGCTAGTTTTTTGGTTATACCGTTGTACAGGTCACCCAGTTGAACAGTCAACTTATGGCCGACATCAGGCGATTTCTTTTCACCTCCTCTCTGCTTATTCCGTCCACCCCCCGAAAGCATTTCAAAAAGATCCTGAGGTCCATGATCATGAGCTCCCATGCCAGAATTGATTCCTTTTTCTCCATACCGATCATAAACTTTCCTCTTATCAGGATCCGACAAGATTTCAGCAGCATGAGTGATTTCAGCAAAAAGTTTAGGGTCTCCTCCCTTATCCGGATGTTTGGTCTTCGCAAGTACTCTGTACTTTTTCTTGATTTCCGCACAAGAGGCAGTCTTAGGTACTTCCAGCAATTTATAAAAGCCTTCATTGTCGACTTCTTCAGGACTGTCTCTGCCATGTCCATGCATTCCATGTCCAAAGAACTCTCCGAAAGGAAACCCGCCGAACATATTTTATTTCTAGAAAGTTCTATATTTTGCTAAAAAGAACTGTTTATAAACTCGTTATAGTCAACCATTCCGTTCTCATTAGTGAAGTGTCGCATATGGTCAATAAGAAATTCTTGCTCTTTAGGTTCACTTACGTGACTTCTGATAAGTTCTTCTACTTTAGATATGTGAAGGTTTTTATCAGCGTCACTAAGTAAAAGAAAGCCTTTTCTTATTTCTTCGCTTGTGTATTCTTGACTAACACAGCGCATTTTAAAGAGTTTTAAAAAGTCGTCAAGAGTTGCTGTTTCTCGTGATTCGAAGACAATGTTGATGTACTTTTCCATTTCTTCTGATGATGGGTGTAACTGAACGAGTTCAAACATTTCACGAAGTTTATCTTTAGTGATTTTTCCTTGTTTCGCATAGAGGTTGAAAATATCTCTATAGTGGATCTTATTGCCTACCAAGCCGTGACTCATTTTTATATAGTTAAAGAAATGACGACTCCTCCTCGGACTGAGTTTTTTGAAACGTTTCAGAGTCCCTTCAGAAAAGACCCTTTTTCATCGGGAGAGATAAACTTCAAGAAAACCGAACTGTCAATGGAAATCGGTCTGAGCCATAAAGAATCGTTTTTAAAAGATGAAGATTTAGAACCTCTTGAATTTGTTTCAGCTGAACTTGATGCACTTGATTTGAGTGTCATTCCTGTTGACTCTGCTTCTATGATGAAGGCTTCAGTTTTAGATGAGAGTCATTCAGTAGACAATCCTAATAATCTCAAACCTTTGGTCTTAGAAAATACCGGGATTAGAACGAAAGGATGGTGCAAAAGCTGTGTTTGTCAAGGAAAAGAAGACTTTTGCAGGGTTATGTAATTTAGTGTTATTTAAACCCAGCGTAATGTAGAAAGATAATTAATTTATACTGAAAGTTTAAATCGATTGAAAAAATTCTTCATTTCTGAATCTCTGAAGACCTCAATAATCAAAAATGAATGAAAGTGACTCAATTTACAACGTTTCATTCGAAGGAGTTTTCAACTCTTCCCACTTCATCTACGGCTACGAGTTAAAAGAAGAGCTCCACGGGCACAACTACATAATTTCCTACAAACTTCAAACCCCAAGCACCTTCCTAAACGAGAAACTAAAATCAAGCCTTTCCTCAATCTGCAAAGAAATGAACAACAAAGTCTTAATCGCTTTAAACTGCCCAACAGTAACAACTCAACTAACAGAATCAACAGTTCAAGTATTTCTTCCAAACAACACTTTTTACTCCTTTCCATCAACCAGCTGCTACATAATGACTGAAATAAACAGCACAGCAGAGTGCATTGCGAGGTTCTTCTTTTCATCGACTCAGAACGACCTAGAGTCAGACTGGATCAGTGCAAAAGTGACAGTGGCTGAGATATTCGAGCAACAAGAAGCGATTTTTAAAGTCCGTAATCTTAACACCTAATTATTTACTATTCCCAACGGCGCGAAGACCTCAGACAAGCCCTCGACGCCGAGTAAGGATAAGCCAACAAGGCCGAGGTAGCTGTGGGTCAGGTCAGGGCGTCCGATGTCAGGGTATTTTGAAAAACCGCCGAAGGGAGTTTCACATTCTGAGTAGAAATCTCGGTTTTCATTAGATATGTAATGCTTCGCTCCGAGGAGGGAAAGGGAAAGACCGATCCAGTAACCGTAACAAGTGTCTTCTGCTTTTCCTGGACGACCGCTGAACCCCTGACCTTGTCTCATTACCAGCCATTCAATTAACTCTTCTTTTCTTTCAACTTCACACAAGTTTCCCATCAGGTGCAAGGAACTCAAGGCACAATAAGTTCCGCCACCATGTGCTTCAAAACCAGGGAAAATAGAAAAACCGCCTTCGTAGGTCTGACAAGATAGAATAAAATGAGTGAGAAGGGATTTGTCGATGCCTTCCCAATTTTCTAATAAGTGGCAAATCGCACAGAGACAGTAAACGAATCGAATATCATTTTCACTGCTTCCTGGGTGGGACTTGACAGAACCGACTGATGTGACTTGCTGGCTTATTGATTCAATTATTTCCTTTTTAGAGACTCGTGAGAAGTCATCATCGAAAAGCTTCAAAATGCACAAAGCGCTGTAGGTACTTGCAAGACTTGCATAGTCCCACTCACTTTTTTTTTCAATATTCGCAGAAGAATTCGCACGAAAACCAGCGAATGGAACACATGTCACTTGTTGAGAATAAATCCAGTCAACTATCGATGCCCTTGAATCAACAGGCAAGGCTTTTAATAGTTTTAAACCTGAGAATATGAAAAAAAGACCCGTCATGTATGATGAATGGGCTTGTTCTGGTAAGCCTTTTAGAAGAGACTCGAAGTACTTTTGGTGCTTTTGTAAAGAAATTTTCAAACTTTCCATATATAAATGTTTGACAACTACGAACTTACTTTGATTAGAGTTGAAGGACTTGGAGATGTTTCAGCATGTAACTGCAACTTTTTCGTTGATGACCGTTTGCATGAAAGTCATCTGGTTGGCGACCTGGAAAGTTCTCAGCAGGTCCTGACAGTGCCTTCAAAAGGTGAGATGAAGATAAGAATCGAAGACCAGTCACTTATTGCAAGTTTACAGTTTCCTCTGAATATCATTAAATGCCAAGGATATCATTGGCTTCCTTTGTTTACTGGTGAAAACGACATCATAGATGAAGTCCCTGAAGAAGTGGGACTTCCGAGAATACTGCTTATCTTTCAGTCTAGGAAGTTCTTATCACCTGTCATTGAAATAACTGAAACTTCAGAAGTTAGTGAAAATGTTGACCCACCTGAATTCGGAGATGATAATGTGAAGAATATTGAAATGAGAATGAAAATTATTGAACTTGAACAGGCTCTTCAGTTTGAAAAAATCAATCATGTTCAGACTATTGAAAGAATTACAAAAGACTTCAAAGTTAATATTGATAGGACTTCTTTTGAATTAGAAAAATTTCGAATATGGAGCGAAAAATATAAAGAAAAGTGCATCTTACTTGAAGAACAACTTGCAAGTAAGGCTAGAGAAGTTAAGATATTTTGTGAAGAAAAGGATTTTGTTGTTAATCAACTTGAAGTTTTAAGAGAGGAAAATCGCAAATTGATGAAAACTCAGGAAATGATGGAAAAGGAATTAGAAGATAAGGAGAATCTGCTGAAGAAAAAATGTTCGAATCAAGATTTTAAGATTGAGAATTTGGATAATTTTCAGGTTTCAGTGAGCAAGAATATTAAAACGAAAACAAAACTAATAAATCAAGAAAGTAGCTCTAACTCTTCTGTCTGTGAGAAAAAGATAACGGGACAGGTAACTGACTGGGTTGATTATTATTTGCATTTAAGTCTAAAAGACTTAAAACTCGAAGGTTTTTTCCAAAAGACGACAGAAACCTTTTATCGAGTAGGCTGTAAAAGGGTAGGACTAGTTCTTAAAAACAAGAACGTTTACTGCAAGCAAGGCGATACATTCAAAACTCTAGAAAATTACATATTTTCACATCTTTCCTCAGAACTTGAGTCCTTCATAAAAAAACGCGCAATAAACAAGCCAGAGCACAAAAGGTTCAAATCTTTTTCAGGTTCTTTAAACGATTTCAAGCCCCAAGAGTCAAAAACTCTCAAAATTGAGAACCCGGCGCTTCACTCTTCATTAAATCTAAAAAAATCAATGACTCCCAGTCGAGGAAGGGTGACTTCAACGAAGAAGCACTAGTTAAAATAATGATTTTGGTTATTATGGCGAGTTTAATATTAAGAAGTATGAGCCAGTCATTGTCTGCAGTCTTTATCACTGTCGGGAACCAAGAAAGTGCCACGAGACTTGCAAAGGGAATGGTCGAAAGTCAACTCGCTGCTTGTGTCAATATCATTCCAGGAGTCATTAGTGTTTATAAGTGGGAAGGACAGATGAATGAGGACCAGGAGGTTGTTTTGATGGTAAAAACTAGAAGTGAACTTGTTGATGAACTCACACAGTGGGTGAAGGAAAATCATTCTTATTCTTGTCCTGAAGTGATTGCTTTGCCTGTGGTTGGAGGGAATTTAGCTTACTTTGATTTTGTTTTAGGAGGAACGAAATGCCCAGGGAAATAAGAGGATTATTTAATATTTCATATGCGATTATATATTAATCTTTAAAGATTTATTTCGAAATGCTAATTAATGAATTGACCTTAAAAACAATGCTCTTATTTTTTCCATGTCTAGTTTTTCAGCAATCTTCAAATTTTTCCTAGGTGTCATGTTGATTTCTTTTTCGTCTGATCTTTTCCAGTTCACTACAGTCATCCCTCTAGTTAAAGCGCCAGAAAGCTCCACAACGCCGTATTTGAGAGTTTCTTTTAATACTATACTTGGATCGATACAAATCGCTAGAGTTATTGGATCACAAAAGAAAACTGTGCTTCTTCCTTCATGCACCTTTGTGATCTCTCCAATGAACTTCCCAATTGGTGTTGTTCCTTGTTTGTATTCATGTAAGAAGCTAATATCGAATTGATGATCAGGTTCTGTGCAAGTTTCCCACGAAACAATCTCCAACAACGGAAACCTTTCAAAAGTAATGAAAGCAGCTTCAGGGTCAGCCCAGACATTAAATTCAGCAACAACCGTGCGATTTCCTTTTCCATGAACAGCAGCTCCCATGACAACAACACGATTAAATCTAGAAGGCAGTAGAGGATCAATAGCGACAGCCAAAGCAAGATTGGTAAGAGGTCCAATAGTGACAATATTAATATTCCCCTGATGAATTTTTGATAGTTCAATGATAGCCTGAACCGCATTCATCTCTCCAGGCCTGGGCAAGTCTTCTGTCTCCCTATTTTCCCAGTAATTATTAAGCCCGTCAGCGCCATGAATGCCTTCAGCAGAGACGAGTTGAGAAACAAGAGGCCGTTCAGCGCCTACAAAGAAAGGAACATTTTTCCCTGAAATTTTCAAAGTTTCTGCAGTGTTTTTAATAACTTGTTGAAGATTCACATTCCCAGCAACAGTTGTGATCGCAAGTACTTCAATCTCAGGAGATGTCAAAGCCAAGGCCAGTGCTTGGCAGTCGTCGACGCCGGCGTCAGTATCAATGATCCACTGAGGTTTAGACATTTATTTGAGGAATTTTTGTGGATGGTCTGATGATGAATGGTGTGAAATATGCAAGGACTGAAATAATAAAAAGTGCCAAAAAATTTCACTATTGAAGATTAATAAAAACCGAAGAACGAAATGTATAAATCCTACAAATTCTCTTTGAAATGATTTATACTATAAAAATGGGAAATTCGAAATCCCGAAGAGATGACAGATACCTTTCAAGTCACCACGGTAAGCACAAAATAAAAAAAGAAGCCACTTGCCCTATCTGCCACTTTGTATTTCCTCGAAAAACTCTTTATTCCCAGATAGACGACCACATTGAAAGTCACAGCACAGCAGAACCACTGATAATCCCTGAAGACCACCGATACCCGAAGGTGGAATCAAAGCTAAAGTCAGTCCGGGTTCATTTATCATCATTGCGGATTCATTGGTCACAAGCTCACATCGAAGTCCACATTTCAAGAGAATCTCTTTTAAAAGACTCTCTTTCTCAGCTACTTTCAATGAATGCTGAAAGTTTACGCTCCGAGTTCCACATTCACTTCACAGGAGAAACATCATACGACGCAGGAGGCCTGACGAAAGAATGGCTGAGTTTAATGATCCTTGAATTGTTTTCATCGGATTTAGGGTTGTTTCACTTGACAACCTGTGAAAATCCAAGTTACCTTCCAGTATTTCATAATCGAAACATCGACTACTACAAGCTTTTCGGGTTAATTTTAGGAAAAGCGATTCTTGAAAATATTCCTTTGAACTGCAGTCTTTGCAGGATTTTATTGAAACATCTTCTAGGCAAGACTTGCTCTTTAAGAGATGTGAAATATCAAGATGTCGAACTTTACAATTCTTTGACTTTTATGCTGGAAAATAACATTGATGGAGTTTTCTTTGAAACCTTTTCTGTTGAAAACGCTGGGCAGGTCTTTCCTCTTACTCAAGATGGGCAGGACTTGATGGTTGACGACTCGAACAAGATGACTTACGTCTTGCTTCGTACTGAGTACCAGGTCTACGGAGCTTTTTCACATGCAGTCAACGCCATCAAAGAAGGTCTTTTCACAGTCATTCCCTTCGAGATCTTCAAAGGCATCAACTACAAAGACCTGAAATTTTTAATCTGCGGCAACCCTTTCGTTAATATAAAGGACTGGATGACTAACACTGAATACGCAGGAGATTTTTGTAGTTCACATCCTGTTATTAATTGGTTCTGGGAAGTCATTTGTGGCTTCTCACAGGAAAATCTGAGAAAATTCTTACAGTTTGTCACTGGATCTTCTCAAGTACCTGTCGAAGGATTCAGTAAGTTGAAGACTCTTCGAGGAGACCCGGCGAAGTTCAAGATTGTGCCTGTCAGTGCTGATGACTTTCCTTTGCCTAGAGCTCATACGTGCTTCAACAGACTGGACCTGCCGAAGTACAGAAATAAGATTGTATTGAAGCAGGCTTTAGAAGAAGTTGTAAATTTTCACCTTTTGGGATTTGGGATTGATTAATAGTTGGTGTTTTTTTCAAGAATCTTATAAAAATGGAGCATATCATTGCGGCTGTTAGAATCAAACCTTCATTTTCTCAGGATGATAAAAAATCTCAGAAGGCTCTGGTTCAGGATGTTTGGGATGTTAGAAAGGACTCGATTTTAGATGTTAGGGAAAACAGGGATCAGAAAGTTTATAAATTTGATTTTGTTTTTGATGGTACTTGCAGTAATTATGATGTTTTTTGTAATTTGGCGAAACCTATGATTGAAAGTGCTTTGAATGGGATTAATTGCACTATTTTTGCTTATGGACAAACTGCTTCTGGGAAGACTCATACTATTAGAGGATCTGTTGATAATCCCGGGTTAATCCCTGAATCCATATCTTTCTTTTACGACAGTTTCCGCTTAAGCCATTCCGAGATATCCATAAAAATTTCCTATCTCGAGATATACAACGAAAAAGTAAACGATTTGCTCGACCCCTCAAAACAAGATCTAACAATCCGAGAGCATCCAGAAAAAGGATTTTTCGTGAAAGATCTAACCGAAAGTCAAGCAGAAACGAAAGAAATAGCTCTAAACCTTCTCTCAACAGGCGAAAGCAACCGAAAATACGCAGGAACCCAAATGAACAGAGTAAGTTCCCGTTCCCACTGCATCTTCCGAGTCACAATCGAGAACTCAAACGCTTACCTGACAAAGCAAGCCCAAATCAACTTCATCGACTTAGCTGGAAGCGAATGTGTGACGAAGACAGGCGCAGATGACGAAAGACTAGAAGAAGGAAACAACATCAACCGTTCCTTGTTGGGACTCGGAAGACTTATCAGAAATCTGAATAAAAAAGGTAAAGGCGGGCATTTGGGGTACAGAGACACTGTCCTTACCAAGGTGTTGAAGCCAGCGCTTAGTGGAAACTTCTGGACTGCCGTCATTTGCACTATCAACCCTGACCCAGCACATTATCATGAGTCGAAAAATACTTTAGACTTCGGAGTCATGTCAAGAATGCTTGAAAATAAAATCGAGATTAATTCGAAGTTTAATGAATCAAATATCGAGTTTCTTAATTCTCAGAAAAATGAAGTTAAAAAACTTATACAAAAAAATTTGGAACTTGAAGAAGAAAATATTAGTCTTTGCTCTTCTAATAAAAGTTTAGAGGAATTTAAAAAGAATTTAGTGGAGACTAATGAAAATCATAGGGTGTTAATTCAACAGTTGATGGAGGAAAATCAACAGAAGGATTTAAAATTATTGGAAAAACAGAACTTGTTGAATCAGGTTAGGGGCAGGGTGTTAGATGTTGAAGGTGATAATCGAAAGATGAGTTCTAAGATTTTTGAACTTGAAGCTCAGGCTTCGCAGATGACTAGTTGCACTTTAGAGATGCAGGGTGTTAATAAACAATTGAACTTGCAAATCAGTCTGATGCATGAACAGGAAAGTCTAAGCAAAAATAAAATAGTTGATTTAGAAGAGCAGAATTCTCGGTTTAGAACCAGGATTATTGAACTTGAAGCTGAAAACTCTCGATTATGTCGTGGAATCGAGGATATTGGAAGGGAAAATAACAGATTAAACCTACTAGAACCGAAAATCAATGAGCTTAACTCACAATTGATGAAGAGCAATCAAGAAGTTAAAGATTTACTTATACTTAACAAAGGACTGGAACAAGAACTCAACAATGTTTTTGAAAAAAATTCAAGAATTATCGAAGATTCCGAAAAAAAATCTCTGGAAATAGAGAATCTCACTGAAACACTCTCAAAATCGAAGAAAACTTTTGACCTCTTATCTGAATCTCTCAGCTCAGAATCTTTAAAATCTTCAAAATTCTTGGAATCTTTAAACATCGTTCAAAATGATTTAAACTTGAAAGAATCCGAGTCATTAAAACTCAGCTTTGAACTTTCAATTGCAAATAAAAAAATCGATGAACTTTTATTTTCTGAATCAGAGTTGAAGTCAAAATGCCTTGATTTGAATGATCAAGTAAAAAATCTTTCGATAAGTCTTTCAGAATTCGAATTTTCTCTGCAAAAAGAACGTGATTCAAAAGTCCTTCTGATAGAAAACTTCGAAAACCAGCTGAAATCAAAAGATCAGGAAATCTTGAAACTTCAGGCTCCAAATGAAAACTTGATTCAAAGATCAGAGGAATTTAAAAGTTTAATTATTGAAAAAAAAGAACTCCTTAAATTTCTTGAAGATAAAAACAGCGAAATAAAAGATCTAAACGAAAAACTATCAAGTGTCAACCAGGATTTCAATGAACACAAAAAATTTAGTGCAAACCTTGTAAAGACCTACCTCGATCAGATCAAAACAAAAGAAAACGAATTAAGATCTTTAGACTTTAAAAATGATTCCCAAGTAAAAAAAATTCAAGAACTTACTTCAAAACTTCAAATTTTCCTTATAAATGAAAGTTCATTAAACCTTGAAATCGAAAAACTCGAAAAAAAAATCAGAGATCAAGACTTAGAACTCTCTGAATTAAAAAAAAAAATCAAAGCTCAAAATATAGAAATCTCTGAAATTAACCAGAAAATCAAAAATTCCTTAAAAAAAAACTCAGAACTTCATCAAGAAAACGATTTTCAGATGACTGAAAAAAAGTCGATGGAAGGTGAGATCTACAGCCTCGAATATCACTGTTCAAAAAACCTGATAATCATTCACCCCGACACAAGAAACAAAGAAAACCACATCTTGGATATGTACAACTCTCTGATAACACAAAATGAAAAACTAAATCTAGATAATTCTGAACTTTTAGAAACCCTCAACAGAATAAAATCATTGAATAATCATCTTGAAACAAAATGCGAGAAGCTGGTCACTGAAAACAATTTCCTTAGAAAAATTTCAAATGATTCTGAACAAAAAATCTCTGAATTAAAGAGATTAATCAATCAAAAAAGAAGCTCGATGGGATGTCTTGACTCGAACACGATGCAACATCGAAGCAACAATGAAAGTTTAATCTTCAAACTAAATAAAGTTGAAAATGAAAACCATCATCTTGATGAAGAAAACAAAAAACTATCAAAAGATTTAATTGAAAAAAATGATCAAAACAGAATTCTTGAACAAAAACTAGAAGATTCAATGAAAGAAAACTCCCTTTTGATGCAAAACATCGGTAAAATTCAATATGAATGCCGAGAAATCAACATCCAAAAGAACAAACTACTACGAGAAAAAGAGCTTAGAATATATGAAAGTCCTTGCGAACGTGAAGAAAAAGATTACGATAAACAATTCATGAACCTTGGAGCAACTCCAACATGTAAAACCCAATAGTTTTATAACCTAAGTTGAAACCTCTAAATTCTCTAATTAACCTAAAATCTTACTAACTATTTCTAACGCCTGGTCAGTCAATTCCTTCACCTGTGGAATAGCACCAATCTGATCATACCAATTTTTGACTTCAGGGTGTTGATCCCAGCTGAACAGTCCTGTGACAAGAGAGAGTTCATTATAAAGGAACACGTCAGCAATCGTCGCTTGAGCAGTACGAGCAGCGAATCCAGTATCAGCGATAAGCCACTTCACATCAGCTAAGAACTGATTAAACCTGCTTCTCAATGGTTCTTCTTTTTCTTCAGTCAGTTCAGGAGCCCCGTGGAGCTTAGGGCCGATCACCTTGGGAACTAAGTAGTTCATGCAAGGGTCGCGGGTGCCTTGATGATGCCAGTGCAGGTAAGCATTGACCCTTCCTCTTACTTTAGGATCTTGAGGGTACCAAGAGTTGTTTAAATTGAAGGCTTCTGCCAGGTAAGCTATGATTGCAGCACTTTCCCATAGGGTGTAGTCTCCATGCTTTATTGCTGGCATTGTTTGGTATGGGTTGAGCAAAGTGTACTCAGGAGTCAGGTGCTCGCCTTTCGTGAAGTCGATCAGTTGGAACTGGAAGTCGATGTTGGAGTACCTGAGGAATGCCATCACTGACCTCACTGGCTGGGACACCACGTGGCCGTATACTGTTAGGTCAGACATGTTGAACTTTATGGATGGTCTTAATTATGGAAAGGATTGACTGTTGATTGGCACTGGAAAATTGGGTTTATGGACTTTTTATTGTGGGATTGGTAAGTTTTTTTGATGAGATGATCTTTATGTTGTCTTGAGACATCGGAACTTGAACTTTAGTGTTAAGTCAACTTTTAGAGGAAAGATCCTGAATATTGTTGGATTTGATGGCTTTTATATATTTGAATATCAGGTAAAATAGTAAGTCTAAAATTTTTGATTGAATTTTGAATTCATATTGAATTTTTTATCTCTGTGGAGTCTGCCTGGCAGTCTATATTTGGACTTGCTTTCCTAATATGATTGCTTATTCAGGGCTCTGTTAATGCTTGATAGTGAAATTAAGGAAGGATTGATTTTAGGTTTAATTATCAGTCTTTGTGGTGCCAGGAGTCGTAGATGTTGTAGACTTCACTATTCTTATGCTTTTCCATAAGTTAGAGTAGCTGTGAACTATCTATGGCAATTCATGTCAGGATTGTTTTTTGTACTCTTTTGAAAAGTAATCTCCTGTTAAAACTACGGCTTATATAAAAGGGAAGCTTATGTTTAAAGTTTTAAGTAGGCTAATATTGGCTTATAAGCCGCGACGGGATGCTAAAAGGTTTTGGCCTGTCTTTTATTTAAATTTTTCCTAAGAGTAATTTTAGATTTAGATATAAGAGAGGGAGGAATGAAGAGAAGTGGGACTTACTAAACAAGGAAAATATACCGATATCTATAGTCATAAAACTCGAATTGAAATAGTATAGGTAGAGAACTGCTTCATTACCTTCTGCTGAAAAAGGAGGGAAATTATGAAAAATAAAATAAGGCTTAATCGTTATAATATTCGTAAAAAATCTCATCGTGATATAAAGAAGCTAAGGCATTTCAATAATTTTGTAAATAGTCAGAAAGGTCAAGTCAAAGTTAAATTCATGAAAATCGTGGATATAAAAAACTATCTCAAAAATTATGGAAAGAAAAAGAGATTCAAGAGATTTAAAAATTTCAGTATTTGTGAAATTTTCTTTAAAACTTGATAGTTTGTTTATTATATTGACAGTATTAATCTTGTAGCTTAAATACTATGATCAGCTGTTGAAAACTTTTTCTAATCACTTGAAACAAGTCATTGTATTCCGATCCAGTCAAAAAAAATCATAAATATGTTCTAACTACTACAATTATTATGTGTACTGTAAGGAGTTCATATCAGTAGCCATGGATTGTTCAACATACCTTTATCTTGTTTTTATTAATAATTAGTTTGATCCTTACATAAAAACTTAGAATGATTCATTTAAATCCTTTAACCATATGAAGGTTATTTATCATAACTTTACATATGAAATTATCAATGATTAAATTTAATAAATGTTCTTAAGGAATTCAGATTCCCTTTATATTTATAAAGAGATTTTACAATAAACCTTATAAGTTCTTCAATCACATTTTTTTGGAAATTTTTAATGATGAAATTTTGAAAAGTTCCAGAATATTATTCCAAATAAATAGAGTTTCAAGCTGCTACATCTAAGAAAGTTGACAAGTTTTAATACAAATTCATAATCCGATATTTATAGAGATACAAGATAGAATATAATAAAATAATGTAAAATTGGATTGATTACAGTTATTTTTAGAAATTTTTAAACTATTTCTAATAGAATGTTCATTATAATGCTGGTTATTTTTCATCTATCCATCCAACACCAAAATCTCCACTAAAAAACAAATGGAAAAACAATCATGGGAATCCCACAAGTTAATTCAGATGCTTTGTCCCGACATGAAAGAAGAATTCCCAATAGCAACCTCTCTAGATTTAAAGAGTCAGCGAGTAATTCACATCGACGTTGAAAGAACAAGAAATGACGAACTGACACCAAATGAGAAGGTATTACTCGAAAACATCTTAACATTTTACTGCAAAGACACGAAAACACAGTACAAGCAAGGAATGAACGAAGTGGTGATCCCCTTTTTGCTAACATGCAGAAAAGGTCTGCCAATCCACATCGCTTATCTCTGCTACAAACAATTCATAAACATCTGCCTGAAGACGATGTTTTCCGATGACGTAAGCCATAAATAGTCCTTTCGCCCTTTGCAGGTGATGTTCCTGCTAACAAATCTTCTATTAACATACCACAACCCGAAACTAAGCAATCATTTTACAAAACATAACATTTCACCTGAAGTCTATTTAACACCCTGGCTTCTAACGATGTATGCGACGAAAGTCTCAGACCCTGAACTCGTTTTCTTGCTTTGGGAAGAAATAATCGTTCAAAATGACAGGCTTTTTGCTTGTTATATCGCTGTTGCTATTCTAGACCATGAGCAGGGAAGTCTTTTCGATTTAAAATCAGCCCCGATCCCAGTGACTTTAAACAGATTTAAAATAACAGAAGAGGTGCAGATGAGAGAAATCATAGAAAAAAGTAGAAATTTTAAGAAAATGATACCGATTTCAGTTTCTACGAAACTTAAGCAATACGACGTGTTTGATCTGAATAAAATAGAGTCTTATGTTGAGGTTTTAAAAGAAAGTACTTGCTTGTCGATTCTTCCAAGAGAAATCATGCAGTTGGTTTACCCTGAGTATAAAATATGTCCTTGTCAAGTCAAGTGCGAGTCATGTGATATTTCTTATCCAGTGATAATCATTGACTGCAGGTCATCTGAGATGCAGTTAAAAGGACATTTTCCTAATACTGAATTCTTACAAGAAAAACATTATAACACCCTGGAAGCCTTTCCAGCTTTCTTTGAAAATATTAAAGGAATTTACCACTTTGCACTTATGGACCTTGATAAAAACTCAAGTCTTGTGATGAACATTGCGAAGACTTTCATTGAGCAGGAGTTTCCTTATGTTAGTATCATTGAAGGGGGGTACTCTTCTTGTCATCAACTTGCAATGCTATTCAAACTTCCGATAAATAATCATGTTCCACATAAATGTATCATCTGTAAAGAACAGAATAAAATTAAAAGTAACAAAGAAGTGAAAGAAGAAGCTTACTCGCTTAATAATATTCAAGCAGATCAGGCTAAGGTCTATGAATGTCACACTTTTGAGAATGGAAAAGCCCTTAAAACAGAAAAAATTGACTTTATGCTTACAAATTTAGAAATTATTTTATATAACTCGTCAAATGGCTTCAATCAAACTTTTTCACTTAAAGATCTGAACAAACTTAGCACTTCTAAAGAATCTGAAAGAACTTTGGTATTTCATTTTGCGGGATCACGGAAAAAGTTTGAATTTTCAAGTAAGTCTATTGCGAGGAAATGTTTAAAAGAAGTTTCTGAAGCAGTGAGAAATTTGATAAGTAATTAGAATTATTAATGATTTAAGTTAAATGACTTGATTTTCATGATTGCTTATTTAGTACCGAGTAGATCTTGGTATTAGAGATGTCAAGCATTGAATAGGTATTAAACGAAAATAATATCGAAAATAATACGGAGGTCCCATAGCTCAGCCGGTTAGAGCGCTGTGCTAATAACGCAGAGGTCCTGAGTTCGATCCTCAGTGGGACCACTTTTTCCATTTATGCCAGAACTAAATTATTTCCTTTGACTTTTTTATAAATGTTTCTAAGCCTGACAGATCCATTAGCATTAATCATCTTGGTATTCACAGTCCACCCCGATTTGCGATTTTTTAAAATATCAGAAATTCCAGTTTTCGGGCTATTTTTGTAAATATTCACAAAACTCTTCTTCTGTCTCGGCGATTTCGACTCTCTAACCCTTTCCGTTTTCAAAAACCGAGAAGAAAAAACCCTTGAATGTTCAGAATCTTTCTTTATTCCAATTTTTGTACTTGTTGGGAACTTTAAGTTCAAGTTAATCATTTTCACTGGGTTTTTTTCTGGAAATTTGAATTCTTCTGCTGAAGGGTTCAAGGATGACTTCGAGTTTTTATGCAGAGGAATGCTTTTCTTCAGGTTTTCGAAACTTTTTGCTGAGAGTTGCTTGGAATTCGTCTTTTTATGCGTGCTTGTTCGGGGGAACTTGTAAATTGAGTTGATTTTAGAATTTAGGAACTTGAAGTCGATTTCTTCGCGAATGTTCATGTCGATGTCGCTGTTGAAACTGGTTTCTACAAGGAAACTGTTGTTACTTTCTAAAGGCTTTTCAAGTTTATCTGAAGACCTCTTTTTGGATATCGTCTTCTTCATATTGATTATTAGATGATTGATGAGTAGGGGAAATGGAAATAAAGGAATTTTAGAGAGGAAATCATTGATTTAAGGTTGAAAGAGAAAATGGAAATTTTTTAAATCTTTGAGTTTTCGTTTGGCTTTCAGAGTTAAGATTTTCATTTAATTTTAATGAGGATGGTGAAGAGGTTTATTTTTTTTGTGTTGAATATGTGCACTGTCTAATCTTTCATAAAAATTTTTAGATTTCTGGAGATTATTTATGGAAAGACTTCTATTATGAAATTAGAGGAAAGAATACTGTAATTAAAATAGTTCTTGAATCACTAATTATTCTTATTTTTAAGTTTTGATAGGTTAGTAATCTTTTTAGCAATTTTTTAGAAATAATAATTGAATGAACTTTGAATTTTGTATAATCATTGATTTATAACATTTGAAGTTTAATAAATTTTGTTTAATTTTAATGATATACCGTTATAGATAATGAATTTAGTAGATTCATTTCAATTTATAAACTAACTTCAGATACAATTACTCAGTTTGTTATTTTTTAGTTCTTAATTCTCAAGAAATCCCAACAAGCTAACTGGAAAAATAAAATTCTGAAATCAATGAAAGAGTGCTGATTCTTCAATAATACATACTATTATAAAAATTAGGATGAATAGTAACTTCAATATATCAGTCTATTGAAATTCAAAGAAATTTTTTAATTTCAATTATTTGCACCCTTCCATTTGGTTAAAAAATTTAATAAAATGACTTCAGCGAAACATTCAGAACCAACAAAAATTTAGCTAGGAGGAATATACTTGAAAATTAGGAAGTACTATACTTTAAAGATGGCTTCACTTTTGAAATTTCTGCAAATTTATCACCTGGAAGACAGTTTTATTTTATCAACATTATTTTGTAAGTATCTATCACACATTTAACAAAGTCCTGGTCTTTTATGAAAAATATCTAAGATTTTTTTAATATCTAGAGTCTCACTCAGTATTTAGCATCAAAAAGAATTTTATATAATGATAAGTAATAAGAAATATAAAAAAATTCATTATGGTTAAGAATGCTTCCACTAAATCTTCAAGCTAATAGCTTCAAATAAATTTTCAAAAGATAGACTTTAACATCAATTTGAAAACAACTATTTTCAATGATTATCATGATACTTTCTTCATTGATACTTTTTAGTTAAAGCCAATAAACCTCTTTGTAAATGGTTACACCAGATCATTCTTTCAATAATGAAATTAAGATGTTTATTCATATCAACTCTTCAAAAAATATTTCCTCTCTGAGATTCTGAAAAAGTTTGTATCATAAAAATAATGAAATTTTAATTTTATGAAAGACTTGAATTAAATTGATATTTTTTAAATTAATTCTAAGTTCAATGCAATTATATACTCATTTTATCAATATTTGAACTTTTTCAAGTTCTAAAAAAATTTTAGTTATTTCAGTCATTTTATCCAAATACTTTTTTTAGATAATGCTATCAAATTTAAGTAATTATATATTAATCTCTAAATTTTATGAATATTTCAAGAAATCTTTTATGATTCCTGCACAAAATTACGAAAACTGGAGAGATAATTAAAAAATACAGTTAAATCAATACAGTGGCCAATAAGGTATAATCAGTAATGACTCAGGTTTATAAAAATATCTGAATAACAAGTTTTTTTCTAGTGATTCTAAATATCATCATTTATATATAGTGCAGTATGAAAATACAGTTCATAAATTACACAAATTTTTTGACTCTATTCAATTCTTAATCAAAAGCTATAAATATGAATAAAAGCAAGCTACTTACCCATAAAATTAAACTATATCCTGTTTAATATAAATAACAAATTACAAGATATTCCCTATATATTACGAATTCAACATATCGAATATTCATTAAACATGCATAAAACCGTTCCATAATAATTCTTTTCACTTAAATAATCCCTAATTTAAATAAATTCAGTAATGCCAAAACTTTTTCCCAAGGACATCCCAACCCTTCAAAAGTTACTTTTCAAGACCCACAAAAGTCTGATAATGAGCAATTCTAAATCAAAAGCCTCTTTCTTTCTCTTCTCACTCTCCGAATTCCTCAAGCAAATCCAGTACATATCAGCGATAGTTTTCACAGGAACTTCCATAAAACATTACAATTCAGCTAAATTTTTAGTGACAATAAGTAAATTTTCAAGAATTGACATGATTCTGTTATCTTTAAGTCGAATTTCCTTTCTAAAAATCATCATCGGGGCGTCTTTACTGATAAATCTTTTATCAAAATCTCTTATCGCTTATTTTTTCCACAGAAAAATTTCTCGATTCCAGCCGATTTTGATTCAAGCAGGAAAATGTTCATCTTGGGTTCTTAACTCATTTATTCTGGTTCCAACAACTTTTTACATTTCAACTTCAATCAGCGAGTTTTTAGGAATAAGAAGAAATGAAAGCTCTGAGGGTTTTGAAAATTTGGATTTTTCAGGTGCTTTGATGTTGACTGGGATTTTCATTCTGATGTTTTTTTTAAAGTTTTTTGATGTTCTTTTAGGAAACATTCCGAATTATTCAGAAAATTCTGTTTCTAGGGCTCATTCGATTTCAAATGTCCAGGAACTTTTTACTCTGCTTGGCTTGGGCTTAGTTCAGCTGATCTTCGATCATGAGTATTTTTTGTATAGCTGCCTTTTAGTGGGAGTCATAAATTTTTACTCGTTTTTGTACTATTTGCCGTATTTTTCTATAATTTTGAATAAATTATTTGTGTTGACTTGGAGTCTTGTGGCTTTCACTGCTGTTTTGCTTATGGTGAGTAGAAAGTACGATAATATGTTGATCGCAGAACTTAATTTTCTTGTTTTGTATGTTGTTCTGGCTTTTATTGTTTCAGAAGTGGTTAACAAGAGGGTGAAGATGGCGAAAGGAGCGAGTAATCCTTTTGAATTCGAAATTAAACTTCGAAGAGAGCTGCTTTATGAAAAAGTCACTGATGACCCTGAAGCTCTTATTTTCAATCATTTTAAAACCTCAAGCAAGGTATTTTTCGACTTCCAGATACAGTATGTCTGGGAAGCCGTAATCGTAAAGTCGTTTTTAAAAAATAAGCACTTAGCTCTAATGAAACTAGTGAAAATTAACTCAGTAAAGTACTACAAACAGTCTAACTCTAACTCTCTCATGAATTTAAACTACTTTCAATACAAATATCAAATTGAAACAAATTTTTTACTTTATTCAGTCTTCAAAAAAATCAATAAAAAAATCGCGAAGGTTTCAGACGACTTGAAACTTGTGAAATTTTTTAACTACTTTAAAGTTATTCAAAGACTTGATGAAAAAACGATTGTTGAGTTGCTTAATTTGATTCAAAATATCCTGGGAAATTCAACAATCACCACAATTGAAAAAAGAATAAAAAAAATAGGTGAATTAGTCTCGAAATATAAAAAAACCGCCAGAAAAGTTTCATTGAAATTCGGAGTAGATAAAAAATTCGTGAAAATTTATGCATCTTTTTTACAAGAAGTTTTGAATTCATCTGAAGGGCAGGATTTGTTGACTCTGCATGGAATGAATAACTATTCGAGCCATTCGATCATTCATGAGTCTTCTAATTTTGATGATAGTGACCCACTGTTGGTCATCAGCGGGTGGAGTAGAAATTTAGGGACTATTGTTTATGCTAATAGCTCGATTTACAGCTTGTTGAAAATTAACTTGGAAAGTCGACTTATCGGAAAAAATTTTACTTCTTTGATACCCCCGCCTTTTGATGGTATTCATGAAAAGGTTTTGTTTAGGTATCTTTTTTTTAGAAATTCTAGTGAATTGACTAGAAGTCACCTTTTTTTAATTGATGAGTCGAAAGCTTGTATTGAAGTCACGATGCAATTTCGACTGGTCTTTTATAAAGGCTTTGCTTACTTCGTTGCTGGGTTTAAACCTTTTAATAACACTACCAAAAATATGATTTTGTGCTTCATGGATGGGAAAATTGTTAGTTTTTCTGATAGAGTCAAAACTATCTTTCCTTTTATTGGTGAGAATTTGTTTGAAAGCTTTGAAAATATTGAGAAATTAATCAATTCTCATCAAGTAGAAGAAATTTTTGAATACGAATTAAAATCGAAAACTTTTTATATGAAGAAAAATTTACTTAGTATTGATGGATGTGAATTGATGATTATTTATTTTATGGATGATTTAATACATCAAGACACTTTCTCTAGTTTTCATATGAAAAAAGTGAAAAAAGTTCAAATCACTGAAATTCTTTCAGAAAAAAATCCAAAATTAAAGGTCTCTATGAAGCATGATTTGAGAAAAGATAATATTAAAAGACTAGCAATTGCAGAATCAGAAAAAGGTAGTCACTTTATAAGAAAAGTTTTAAAAATTCTGAACATTATAATACGAGTATTGACATTTTTCCATATTCTAGTAATAATAACAAACCTGATGATTATCTTAAACGTCATCCAATCAATTTCAGTGAATTCAATTATTTTTGATATAGGTCTTATGCGGTACTTGTCATGCTCAGTGCTTTCTAATACTTATTCCTTAGAGCTGCTGCAAAAAAATTATACCCTGGCATTCAATGATTCGTTTTACAAGTCAACATTAAAAAACAACTCGATGTTACTTCAGTCTTTGATTGACAACTACCGCGAAATTACTTTACCGTTTTTAAAAGAGAAAAAAAGCTACTTTAGTGACACTTATCTTACTCTTTACAGACCAGAAAATGAAAAATTTTTTCCATATAAAGGTCATCTGATTAATGCGATGGAAAATATAGCTCAATATTCTTCAACTATCTCAAATAGTTCATTTGAAACATTCAAATCTTTAAATAATGAAAAAATGTTTATATTGAAAAATGTGCCTTCTTTTTATATAAACACCTTAAATGAAACTGTCATGACAGTCATGAATGACCTTATTAAGTCACTTGATCTCATTTTTCTTTATTTGAGGTATGTTGAACTGATGTGTCTTTTACCACCTACACTTATGGTCGTTCTCGGTATTATCAGCTTCTTTTTAGTCGAAAAGTCGAATAGAAAATTTTGGAACCTTATTTTAAAAAATGCTTCAAAAATTTTCAATAAAACTAAAGCTAAACTAATCAACCGACTTTATTTTTTCCATGAACAAGAATACGGAATAGAAGAAGAAAGTAGGAAAGAAGTGAAAATGTTTTATAAAATGATAACAATCAGACCATTCTTAAAGATATTAGGACTTGCTTTGTTAACTCTTGGATTTTACCTGTCAATCTCATACGGACCTCAGAGCATTCTTCTAGATTTAATGAAAAAAGAGTTAATTCACACTAATTTCGGAGGTATGAGAAGGATGCTAACACCATTAACCCTATTTTGGGAAAGAAACGCTTTACTCTATATAGTAGGCCATCCATCCTACGAAGAACTCATAATAAATTACGACATGCCTTCATCATACCAAGAAATAATCTCCAGAAGTCAACAAATGAAAGAAGTACAAGAAGATCTAATGAAATCCTTACAAGAAACCATAACAGAAAAGTACCCATTTTCCGAGTACATGAAACTAATGTTTGGAGATGCCTGCAGTATAATCGACACAATAACAAATTGTTCAAGTACAATCGCCGTGTCAGGTCTAGACTCAGCCCTAAACTTCTACATCGAAGAACTTTCCATTCAAAGAAACTTATTCAAAGACTCAGGATACAAGCCTCAAATGTTCATCCCAATTGAAAAGTACAGCAAAGTGATTGAAAAGTCCTTCGTTTTCGGTCTTTTCGTATACGCGAACTACACAGACCTAATCGTTGAAGACCTAAAAGGAGAAATGAGTTTAATCACTTACATCTTTATGTTCCTCACAGTTCTTTATTACTTTCTTTTTCTGCATAAGTTGGCAGAAGGGATCACTTCGAACCTGGAGGAAAAAGAAATAATTCTGCAGGTCTTTTGTGGAGATGATGAAACAAGCAGGTCCAATAGTGATAAGCCGAGACTAGCTTCGAAAAGCTCTTTGAACCAAAGGATCAGTTTTGACTTAGAAAGAAAAAGCTCGGGTCGTTCAGTAACATTATTGAATTAACCTACTCTTAATCAACGTCTGTAAATGTAAAAGGATACTGACTGGCAATGACCAGTTCTGCAAAAGCCTTTTGTTTTGCTTTTATCTTCACTTGTTGCTTGTTGATTATCTGCTGGATGTTTAAAATCGTCAGACTTCGCTTTTGACCTTCATGAAGCCATTCATTAAACACCAAATATTTCATGTTTCTCTTGTAAGTTATTATTTGGATCAGGTGGTTCATTATCAGTCGCAGTTTCAAACATTTTTCTGGAGGAAGGAGAAAATTTGATAAGTCCATCGTTGTTTCATTACTGGAAAGCGTCGCCTCTTGTTGAAAGCACTTTTCTCGCAATAAGATCCACCAAATATGCTGGATTTTTTGAAGGATTAACAAAGAGAGACTTCTAAGAGATAACCTTTGCAAACAACTCAGCTTTTGAGACTTCTGAGGAATTATCAAAGGCTTTTGAACCGACCCCAACTGAGTCACTTCTACAATCGTCTTCTTTTTCACTGGCTTTGACCAGGTTTTCATCACTTTTTTCAGGTTTTTTCGAAAAATTTGTAAAATATTAAAAAAAACCGATTTTTTAAATGAAAATTTTTCTTGTTTCGTCCTCATCTTCTTTGATTTCGTTTTAAGAACATGGAAAAAAGTGTTAAGTTGATTGAAAACCTTAAATTCCAGAAGATTTTCAAAGTTGTTTAAAATTGTTTCTATCTGCATTTCACGAAAATCGATGAATTTCCATTCTTCCTGCACTTCTCGCCAATGAAAGAAATTTTTTTTGAGGACTGCGAGCGTTCGGGTGTTGCAGTTGATTGCAATCATTCTCAGCAAGTTGATGATTCTTGACTGTTTCGTCCAAAAAACCTTGAAAAAAGTTTGAAGCGTTTGTTTTTGAACTTTTTCTCCAATTTTCCATTTCCAAAACGAAAGCTGCTCGTTTAAAAGTTTTCCTTTTTGAATCATGATCCAGATGCAATTTTTTGAAAAATTTCGGATTTCTTCTAATGATTTTTTCTTTTTTTTTAAACGAATTTGTCTTGATTTGAAAGAAAGTCGGGAAAAAATTGATTTTTTTAGAGTTTTGAGTTTTGATGACATGAAAAATTCGATGTTTTCTAGTTTTCTGTTGAAATGGAAAACTTTTCGGAAGTTTAAGGAAGGATTTTGTGATTTCAGAAGGATGACTGAGAAAAGACGGAAGATCTGTGAGTAAATTTTTTTCTTGAGAAGGTTGCTGATGCTGCAAGTTAGTAGATTGCAGGATAATGTGATGTTTCTTAGATTTGAAGGATTTGGGGCTGAGTTGTGGCTTGGTGGACTGGCAAGTTGCCCTTGAAGTAACAGCTTTATGAAAACTTGGTATTTTTTTAAGGTTTTGAAATTACAAACTTTCAAACTTTCACGAGAATCGATTACCTTCAATGCCTGCTCAAGATCTTGATCTTTGGAGTTATAAAGCCAGGTTTCAATAACATCATATTGATCATCACCAAGTTTCTTCAAAATCTCTTCAAACGATTCCATTAGTATAAAGATCAAGAGATTTACTCATATATCAATGAACGCAAACTAAATATTAAATATTGCCTTCAAATTAATTTCTAATTATTAATCTCTATATAAAGCATCATCAAATGAAGGCATGTCGAAATCTGGTAGTTTAAATCCTTGTCCCCTGGCTAAAAGTTTTAAAATTCCCATAATTTCAGGAGGAGGATTTATTGAGCCTGATTCTGATCTGAAATTTTCAAGATCTGCATTATTTGAAAATCTAAGAATCACTGATTCCTTCGTCATTTTCATTTTCTTTTTTTCACGTCTAAACTCAAGAGGTTCATTACTCAATTCAAGAAAACTTTGAACCATCATAAAAACTTTTCTAATCTTCTTTAAATTTTCCCAGTCCTCTTTTTCAAACTTTTTCAAAACATTTCCTTGAAAAATAATCAAAAATTCATTGACAGGTATCGGGCAAGCTCTTTTACAGTTTTCTTTAAATTTATCAAATCCAAGTTTTTCCTCAGTGGTGACTTTGAAAAAGGTAGAAAATCGAAGAACAGTGACATGAATATCAATATATTCCATAATTTATTAGTACTTAATTTTGTTGATTAACTCAAAGAAGTCAGGTCTTAAATTCTCATCGACAGTCAGCATGTCTGAGATGATTCCTTTAATGAAATCTGAGTAATTCAGTCGAGAGATGACATTAGAAAGTCGACTTTGAAGTTCTGAGTCGAAGTTATTCAGTCCTAGAGGAGGATTCATTGTTGTTAGATGAATGAAGGACAGTCCTAAACTGAAAACATCTGATTTTAAAGGATTGTGCTTCACGGTGCATTCTGGGTTTTGACCTTGGATGTATTGAAGATAAGCCCTGATTTGAAGAGGACTGAAGTACAGAATCGTTCCTCCGACTTTTAGAGTTTTTGCTGTCTCGAATATATCGGAGTAGTTCGTCAGTGACATACCGAAGTCAATGATTTTTGAGATACCGTCGTCTGAGAGGACGATGTTGTCTGGTTTTATGTCAGAGTGGATTATTTTCTTGCTTTGGATGTGGGCGAAGGCACTAATGAGCTGCTTCAAAAGACTTAAAACTTCAGCTTCAGAAAACGAAATTCCAGCAGCATGCCTACTTTCAATAACTTTTCTAAGAGGTCTTCCTTCACAAAACTCTAAAATAATTAAATTTTTCAGCTTTCCTGCAGAAGTATCAAGTAAAGTACCATAAACCTGACAGATATTCGGATGTGACAACTGACTAATTGACATGGCTTCTCTTTGTACAATATTAAACTCTTCATTATCCTCACAATGAGAAACTTTAATCACGATTTTTTTTCCAAGAGAAACAATTTTCCCGATGAAGACTTCTTGTTTTCCTGATTGACTTGTGTAGATCATCTGGTCAAACTCGATGTCTTTCAGCTGCACCCCGTAAGTGATAAGGCTCAAAGGAGGCGTTTTTGGCTTTTGAGGTTTTTCTGAAGTCTGGATTTTAAACTCTTCTTTATTTTTTATATATTGAGGGTCGGATTGTGCGGATTTCAACTCTGGAAGAGGATTTGATGATGGAAGTTTACTGATTTTACGTGAATTTCTGAATGAGGGTCTCATTAGATCTTCGATTTTTAAGGTCACTTCAGCAATTTTTTTATTGTAGTAAAATAAAGGGACTTTGGTTTCTATTGAAAGGTCTGAGGTATTTTGCTTTAGCATTACTACGCCTTCTCCAATCACATCATCAGAAAAAACTCCCTTCTCATTCAAAAACACAAGTGCAAAGCTATTTTTCTCATTCAAAGTAATCGAGTGATTCCAAAAAGGTTCATTTCCCTTGGCAACTCCAGTATTAAAGCAATGCCCACAATGAGAGATAGTAACAAAAGTTTTAAACCCAAGTACTTTCTTCTTAAAAATCTCACCAGAGAAGACATTAACAGTGTAGAGTGAATTCATATTACTACTAATTGACTGAAAGTATCTCTAAACTTGGTTTAAATCCCTCATTTTTAACCATTTCCCAGTCCATGATAATCTCTTCCCCAGCAGAGAACCGATACCGTTCAACCCAAACTTTTTCTTCATCTTTTTCCATTTCTCCGACTTTTTGCATGATCCGAGGGAGTCTTTCATTCATCAACTGGTACTTCCACTCAAAAAACCTCAGTCGTTGTCTTGGAGTCTTCAAAAGTCTATTAAAAAGTTTTACTTTCTCGTCATATGAATCTTCACTGAAAAGAAGAAGCGCAAGTTTCAACTCCAAGGGAAAGACTTTGGAATTGATTTCTACTAATTCGAATGGTAGAGAAATTGAATGACTTTTTGATAAGGATTCGTATTCTGAAGAAGTTAAAACTTTTTTTTCTAGCTTGCGGATTTGCTTGCAGGATAATTTATTGAATTTTTGGGATTCGATAAAGGTGGATAACTTTTCTCGGGTTATTTTTATCACGTCTCCTGATCTTGATGTGCAGCAGCCCATAATATAGGATTAATGGCGGAGGGTTTGAAAGGATTTGTGTTTTTAGAGAAGGTTTGGAAGGAGGTTTGGAGTTTAAGATTGAGGATGGGATTTATAGGAATATTAGAGAGGGATTGGGTTTATTGAGTAGAGGGTTGTAGTTAATCATTAAACTCTCCTAATTATTAGGCTGGAACTTCAAAATACTACCAAAGAAAAAATGTTTCATGACAGGAAACTTATTCATAACCTCAGTCCTATACATTTTAACCAACCCTCCCGCGACTTTTTCCCAAGAAGGAACAGCACTGATATCATTAAGCATAGGTGAATGTTCTCCAAAATGTCCACTGCTCTTAACCTGTTTAATATACAGAATACAGTGAAAATAAAGAAACTCTTCACTTTCCCTTTCAAGAACCGAGTCATCATGAATAGCGGCAGGTCCATATCTCTGATGTCCATTAAGTTCCGAAGCTCCAAAAATAAACGGTAAAAAATGATAATCATCAAGTCCCCACACTCCATGACTTCCGGCAGGTTCCAACTTATAAACAGTCTGAATTTTCCTCATAACTTTGACATACTTCCAAAAAACTTGATGTACCAAGACCTTCAAGTCACTTTGTTCAAAGTACCCAAGAATCACCAAACACATCAAAAGTGCTAAAAAGTTAAGTTCATGTCCAGTGCCATAGTCAATCCTGATAGGATCCCCAAACGAGTAACTCAAATAAACACTTAACTCTTCATCAGCTCTTCTTTCAATCAACTCCTGTCCTTGCGGCTTGGTCCTCAGCAGTGTCCTGATCAGTTCCTTTCCTTCAGCTTCTATTTTCCTTTGCAGGGTTCCAAAGGCTTTGTTTCCATATCTTTGAGGCTGTTGAATGGGCGGCACCTGGTCCACCCAAAGGTTGATATTTTCAAGCAAAGCCACCATCGCCTCTGAGTTCGGACATGGGGAAGTTGAGGATTTGTTCGAGTTTCTCACTGACTCCTGCAGAGAAATAATGAACCCGATCAGGTTCTGACAGATTTCTGAAGTTTGGAACTCGGCCAAGTGCCCGGGAGTGACAAGAGTTTTACTGGGAATGACGAAGGTTTCCATTTTTATTAGCTAGATTGAAAAGACCCGAACCAAGGTATTAGTTGAGAAGTGCAAGATTGGTATTTTGAGTAAAAAGGGTACTTTTTTTGTGATATTCGCTCGGTTAATAGAATCACTCGTTGGAATAGAAGAGTCATTGTTAGGACACCGATTAGGGACCAGGATAGAGAATAGGTTAGAAGGAATATACTCCACCAGAAACCAAGCTCGCTGAAGTAGTTAGGGTGACGGCTTAGTCTCCAAAGACCTGTGTGCACGAAGCCGACTTGACTTGCTGGGGATGATGGATTGGATTTCTTTTGTTGTTGGAAATCCCATTGTTGCTGGTCTGCTATTGATTGAAATAGGATGAAGAATGTTGAGATGGATATTAGGAGGTAGTCGGAAAATAATAACGGACCTGCAGGAGCTTTGGATACGGGGAAGGTTAGTTGGTAGTTTATGATCATTTGGTAGATGCATAAGAAACTCACTTGGAATAATCTCCATGCCAATGGATTTTGGAATCTTTGCTTCACAACAACCCAACGATAGTCTTCCAACCCGCGATATCCTCCTTTTCTCCAAAGGTTATAACTAAGTCGAACTCCCCAAAAAGCAATTAAATAAAACTGAGCCTTACCTCTAGGAGTCCAGTTATTATCCAAGTAAGCATACATGATAGGTGCAGTGCTCCAAATCTCATCTCCAGCAGACAAGTGGTTAAAAAAAGTTGACTTAACAAAAATGAGCACCATTTGATAAGCACAGAGATAATAAGAAGAATTACTTGATTCTTGATTGTAAAAGTAAATAAATGGCAAAAATATCAGAAAAAGTGAACCGAGGCCTGATGATTTAATGAAATTCGACATTTATACTGAATATTTACTGATATTGAATCGAAAAGACATATCAAAAGTTTTAATATAAATGGCAGCGAAACTGCAGACTTATATTATTATTGGAGTTCTGGATGTGGCTTATGTTTTGATTGTGGTTGCTTCTTATATTGCTGATGTTTTTCAGTATATGAATAGATTTTACCTCTCGATATTCAAAATCACTTACCAGTTTCATGAAGGGAATTTACTTGCGAGGGTTCCTGCGTTTTACTTAGAATTTAATGATTATTTCTGTGATATTCGATCTAACATGGAATTCAAGGAAATTTGTGATCGATACCAAATGTTTTACAACGGCTCAATTGTTTACTTGTCGTTAACTTTGATTAATTTGATAATTGTTTTGTACAACTTGATTCATTTAGCCTCACTTGGACTGGAATGGAAGCCAAGATGTTTTTTAAGTATGGGATGCAGTCATTATTTATATCCGATTACACATTCAATTGCTATTCTGGCTTACTTGTGGACTGTAAAATACTACAGCCTTACCCCTCCAACAGGTTTCGGTTCAGATTTCGAAGTTTCAGCAAGAGCCGGTTTATTCCTAATGCTATTCGCCCAAGTAGTAAGCACAATCGGTATGCTAATCTACTTATTTTCTCGAAACGAAGCCACAGGAAACGAAAGTTTCGTAGAAGAAACAAATGAAGACGGTTACCAAAAAATCGAAGAAAAACCCGACATGAAAAAACTTCCAGTTCTAAAAGTAAGTCAAGTTTTTTCCTCAGATTCTGAAGACCCACAACCAAAAAACTCCAAAAAAACTATCAAAAGCGGAAGAAATTCAAAAGAAATCAAAGAAAGAAAAAGTAAAACAAGTGAAAAAAGCAAGAAAAGTTCTAAAGAAAAGTCAGGTCAAAGAAAAAGTAGCGAGGATAGTGAAGACTTCAGCCAAAGTGAAAGCGGGTCAAGTGACAGCTCGATTGATTAGTTTGTTATAAATGGAACGAAAACTTGCTGATTCTTATAACAATGCTTTGGCACGTTTACAGAATCTTATGAATGAAGGATTTTGCGAAATCGAAAAAGCCAATTTAAGGGGAAAACGGAAGGTTTATGATGATGCTATCAAGTGGATGCTTGAAACTTATAAAGGAGATCTTAAGTTTGTTAGTATTGAACAGTTTATTAGGATGCTGCAGGAAAAGTTGAATATTGAAGAACCTGTGCAAGTTGTTAATAATGCTTCGAAAAAAATGATTAATTAGTAGAGGTTTAGAATATTTTAGATGATTTAAACAGGATAAGATTTTAGAGGATTTTAGAGGGAAAGTTGAAGATTTTAAGGATCTTTAGTAAGGATAGTCTTGAATCACTTAAGTTTATCGTTGAGAAAAAATTAGAGATACCTGAAATAATCAGATTTTTTTTTCAAATTTGTATGGATTTCAGATCTACCCACAATTTTAATAGACCTGACCTACAACTCAATCTTCATTATTCAAGAAAACATTTTTCTGGTATAATTATTAAGATGATCTTTCATTCATGTCACAAAAAAGGTTTCTGATAGCCAGGTTTTTTATTAAACTTCAAAAAATAACCTGAAGCTTATATTCAACAGTAGCTCAAATAAACAAGAAAAATCGACTCGGCCAGAAATTCTTCGACAAGCGAAATTTACAAAAATTTTTAAGGTTTTTCTCTGCATTGAGAGAGATTTTTCGGGTAAATAATTTGTTGGCTGATGCAAGATTTGTTTGTTTCGAAACTGAAACAGTTTAACCAGAAAAAAATATTTTTACTATCAAAAAGATTTAGAAGGTTTAAAATATTAGATAGATGGTATTTAAAAGTTCTAGAATGATATATACTATTTTATAATAAATCATGAAAATTTCAGAGGATAAGATGAATCGACCTAAAAAGTTCATCTTGACCCTCTACGAAATTATCAATGATGCTCAAAATGCAGGTATAATCGACTGGGTAGACTCAGGTCGTTCATTCGCGATTCATAATTTGAACCTGTTGAGTTCGAAAGTCCTGCCGCACTATTTCAAGCACAAAAATACCTCGAGTTTTATCAGACAACTAAATATGTACGATTTCCACAAAGTCCGCGACACTGGTGACGTCATCGTTTATACCCATCCAGATTTTATTCAAGACAAGCCAGAAAGACTATTAAAAGTGCGTCGAAAGTCTTCAGTTCTTCTTCAGTCCACTTCGAAAAGCGAGAAAAAGCTTTCTTTGATGAACAACAAACACAAATGCTTGATAGAAAGAGTTGACGACATAGAGCAAGAGATGAAACAAATTCATAACAACAACACGGCTCTTGTCTCACAATTGGAACAGTTTTGTGACAGGCAAAGGAAACTGGAACAGATTATTTTGATGTTTGTTCAACAGGTAAAGGAATTTCCTACTGCTTTTGAAAGGATTTATGTCAATGTTATGGGGAGAAACAATGGATCTGCCTGTTTTAATGGATATTCTTAGATTAGTTAAGAGTTTTGAACACATAATACTATTATAATTCGAGATCTGTAGTTAAGATTTAATCAGGACCAAAGAGGACTGGAATCAAGTCTCTAAGGAAGTTATTCAGAACTTTCAAGAAAATAAAAGAAACTTTCAAAGGTTTCATGAAATTCCATTAAATCTTTTTATCAATCAAATAGTCTTCTATTAGGTGTTAATAAATTGGTAAAAACCCAAAAACTTCTAAAATTTCAAAATTCTTCAAAAACACTAAAAATCTCTGATATTATCTTTAGACTTGAACCATTCCCAGCATAGCCACTTTCTGAAATCTAACCTTACATTAAATATCTTATCTTAAGGCCTGGCAAGAACAATTTTCCCAACTTCCTGAATATCTTCCTCCGAGGACCTAGGAAGAACATGAGAACTCTGAACACTTTCAACATGCGGTTTCCTTTCAATCTGCTTCAAATACTGAACAAGCATTTCTTTTCTCATCACATCTTGCGCGCGTTTATCTCTGCTGATACAACAATGACTGATACCCATACTATAATTAAAAATGACTAAAAACTTGAGAATGTAAGAAACTGACTTGTAGCAAACAAGCTCTTCCTTTAGGACACTTCTTTTTATTAGAAAAAGGATGGTCTTGAACAGCGATTTCCAGAAGTTTATCGAAAAGTTCTGATTTTACATTTTTCAAGCAACGTTCGCAGACTGGAGAATTTTGATCAAGGCGGAAGTGACTTTGAGTTTTTACTGTTTCGATCAACTGGGGACCTGAGAGTTTCTGTGATTTTATGTAGTCTGAAAGAAGGTTTTCTTCGTAGTTGTTTGATAAAGAACCTAATGGAAGAGAAAAGGATTTTGAAAAGTAGTCTTTTAAGAGGGTTAGACCTGAAGAACAGGTTTTTAGGTACAGGTTGCAATGAACTTCTTTGCAGACCTCACAGAGCTGAGGCTCTTTTTCTCTTTTCGCCATTAGAGAACTGCACTTTGAGCATTTTAAGTGCTTTTGGCCTAAGGTGCATTTGAAGTTATTTACTTTTACCTCGCATTGAAAGCATTTTTCGATTACTTTCATTTTTTCTGGATGTTTTTCGCTGATAATACCTAAAAAAGACTCTATGATCTTGTTTTTTTGGACTTCTTGAACTGATGACCTGCAAATAGGACAGTCTTTATTTCGAGTTTTCCAGTCTATGTAGCAGATTTCGCAGAATGTGTGAAGACATGGGTAAAGAACGACTGGGTCCACCATGATCTCATAGCAGATCGTGCATGTCGCTTGTTCTTCTACTAGTGAATCGGGGTTTTTTGTCATCTTTTGTTGGGTTGAGTCTGAACTTTTTCTTTTTGTTAGTTCTTCGATGATGAAACCGATCTCTGAACCAGGTTGCACTCCTTTACCACTAGTTAAAATTTCAACCTTATCATTAAAACTCGCAGTGACAGTCTTTCCTTTTCCAACCTACCTAAATGATACCAGCAAGCCATTGACAAAAGTTCCATTAGATGACAGATCTTTAATCAAGAACTGCCAAGAAGTCGTCTGCTGAGGAGTGATGGAGCAATGAAACCCACTACATCGAATATCTTGCAAAACAATACCGCTTTTCGGGCTTCTGCCAATCATTAGCTCTCCAGGAGTTAAAAAAAAGTCCTGAAAAGTCGAAGAATTCAGAGATTTCAATAAAGCAATTTGCATAATTTTAATATGCTTAAAGTCATTAAGCATCACCTAAACCTTCAACAAAAACTAAAAATTTCCAATCCTAGCAATCCCGAAGCGTAATTCCATTTTTAGCAGCCCCCTATAAAGACATCCATGGTTAAAAATCGAAAGCACACACTGATCACTATCGGAAAAAAGTTAGAAATAATCGAACTGATCAGCAAAGGAGTCTGCAAAAAGTCAATCGCCCAAGAATTCGGCATCGCTACATCAACTGTTTTCCAGATCTACCAAAAAAGAGACCTAATCCAGAAATACACTGAGTCTTTTCAAAGTCCGACATCATTGGAAAAAGTTTCAATTATGCATCAACCTTCTTATTCTCCATCACTTGAAATACGTCTTAAAGCCTGGTACGACTCTCAGATAGAAAAAAAAATCACAGTGACTGGAGATATGATTTTAAATGAAGCGCAAGAACTTCAAAGAATTTTAGAATATGAGGAAGGAAAGAAATACAATTTTCATTTCACTATGAGCTTCGTGAATACCTTCAAAAAAAAATTTTGTCTTATTAAAAGCTCGGAATTTTCTTTACATTCGCAGAAAAACTTAAAAATTAGAGAAAAAAATGAAAGTTTTGTAAAAATGGAAGATTTTGAACATGATATTAGGGTTAAGACTGAAATCTCTCATGATGATGGACTGGAAGCGCTGAGAGTCTTCGCTGAGTACTCAAAACAACATGCAGGGTTCGGGACTATCACTTTGGACTTGTTGAATCACTTGAAAAACATGACTGAAATGATTAAAACAAATCAGGTCAAACTTTCACAATTCGAGAGTATTTTATCGAAAAAATAATTTTATCTTTTTATGGAAATATTTAATGATTTTTTAGGAATATAGAGGAGGTTGGATTTTTTTACTTCAGGATGAATTGATTTTAGGAATTTAGGTTGGAGATGAATTGAATTCTATTAGTGTTATTGAATACTCTCAAGAAAAATTCAAACTTAAGATATGATTTGGATTTTACACTGATAGTCGCAATACACTTTTTATTTTGATTCACCCTAAAGAATTTGATTGAGCTTCAGTTAATTGTTATGTTGAATATTCTTGATTTTTTAAATTTTGCATTTGCTGGTTAAATAAACAACGTTTTCCTTATTAATATTATATTAAGGTTCCTTTTAATTATTATATGATTTTAATATAACTAGGTTTGATTGATTTATAAATCCTTCTTCAAGTGTTCAACAAATAATAAAATTATCTTTTGAATGAGAACTTAATTTAAATAATTATTATGAACTCAAAATTTAGGTGAATTGTTTAGAATTTCGATGTTTTGGTTATAAGAAGCTTTTTGTCAGGGCCTTGTTATTGTTTTTTGAGCTTGTTTGGTTAACTTGTGAGTGATGAGGATTCTGAATATGGACAGATGAAAAATATGCTTGTTTCTGCTAATCTCATATTTGCTTTGATTGTGCTTTTTTTAATCTTAAAGTAATTAATTTAGTATAAACTTAGGTATTCAGCTTTTCTTAATAATATTTTCCCGAAAACTTATAATAATGTAAGAGATTAGCTTAGTATTCAATCACAGAGAAGATTTTATCTTATTGAAAATGATGTTGATTGGATTCTTAATTTTTAAATTTTGAAGAGTTATTTTTCGTCTAAATTAAATTGATAATATTAATCTCTCATTATTTCAATCAAATCTTTACTTAAGCACTCAATTATTTAATCAAATTACATATATTTCTAAATATGTATAAAATTATAATTTAGAGGTAAAATCAATCCAGGAAAGTTTATTATTTCCTAAATGACTATGAATTTAATTTCTTTATGCATTAATACTATCAATTCAAAAGCACTTGTCCCGATTCTGAATAAAACTTAGTACTTATGCCAAACTTTCTCAAATCCCTGGAGTGTCTTGAATCGGATGACTAGCAAATAGAGCGAAATCTTTCTCAAGTCATTAACAAAGAAAGTAGTTTGAAAACCCAATTCAGGTTACCAGTCTAAACCTCTTCAACAACATTCAAGTCATCAGTTTCTTTTTCCTCTGCATCTTTTATCAAAGTCTGGTCACAGAGAGGTTTAAATAATCTTTGCCTGTCTTTTTTACTCAAATAGTTAATATTCTTGGTCTGCTCCTTCTTATTTTCCTCTTATACTGCTGTATTTGTTTCTTATAGTTCCTCTTATTTCCTCTTCAGACTCTTTAGAAATTACAGTCAACTCCATCCTAAGTACTTGTTTCCATCAAATACTATCAGTTACTTCTAAACCAGCAGCAAATACTCCTTCTTCAGTTAATTTTCAAAGTTATCAGAGAAATGAGTGGGAGAGAATAGCATATATTAATTACATTAATGGGTAATACTTAGAAACTTTTACAAATCTTTAGATTTGAATCATTAGAAAAGGTAAATCAAGGTTTTTCTATATTTCCTATAGGATCAATATTAAGACGTATATTCTACATATGAGACACCAGATAATTCAAAATACTCTTCAAAATCTTCTTAATTACCCTAAAAAATTCATTTCCATCAAAATTTTGTAAAACTAAGGAAAGATTTCAAGTAATTATGCTATTTAACTTGAAGAAATAATCTAATGAATCAATTTTAGGTATTCTAAATCAATAATAAAATCTATTAATTTAAAACTTTACAATTTTTCACTAAAAGTAATTATTTGTCACCTCCTTCAAGTCTTTAAACTAAATACAATTTTTTATGCTTTATGAAAGGATCATACTTATAATAAAAAAATATCAAGCGGACCATATGTATCAAACAATACTTATATCAAATTCTTGACGGTAGAGATAATTAATTTTCATGGTCGGACATATTTATAATGTTTTTTTGGCTGGGTCGCAATGCAGTGTCTGGCTTAAAAGCCATCAGAAAGAGGTTTTCAACAGATGTTAATAGTCCTTCAAAGCCTTTCCCTGAGTTTGTTCCGAATATTCAGGGCTTTGAGGACATTCTTGAGGATAGTAATCTCATATGCGTAGATAAATCACTTTTAATAAAGGATATTCTACAAGAAAAGATAGTTCTATTAACTAGGCCAAGAAGATGGGGTAAATCAATTAACATGCAGATGATTGAGAGTTTTTTTCAGCCTACTTTTTCACCAGAAGGCATAATTATTGAAGATAAAATCAAGAAACAAAAATTTTCAAAGGTGAATATTGGCGGTGAATATATTTTTAAGGATCCATTTACAAAAGAGTTAAAGAAAACTGCAATTATTGATTTCCAAGGTACAGTTCCTGTGGTCAGTCTAACTTTTAATAATCCGATACAAAATAATATTGTTGGAATACATCGATCGTTTATAACTCCACTAAGAAAAATGATTAAAAAGCACAAATATTTATTAAGATCAGCAAGAGTAAGTGATAATTATTATAATGATTTATTCCAAAAAATTTTAAAAGAGGATTATAACAAAATAGCACCTGATGAGATTTCTGATACTTTTCATTTTCTTGTAACTGCCTTAAACGAGCACCATGGTCAGATGCCTATCTTACTTATAGATGAGTATGATAACACTTTACTCAGACTCAAAGTGGAGGGTAATGATTTATATAAGTATGGTCTCGCCATATTTAAAGATATGTTTTCTATTATAAAACATGAAAATAATTTAGTTCAAATGGCAGTGTTCACAGGAGTATCTAGGATCGCAAAAGAAGACATCTTTTCTGGAGTGAACAATATACGTTATGATTCAGTACAAGATTCAGATTATATTGAACATTTTGGATTTACTGAATCGGATATAGATTATTTACTTGATAAAGTAGCTGTTCTTTTTAAAAAAGAGTTGAGCAAAACAAAACTAAAAGAGAAAATTGCTTTCTGGTATGATGGGTACAATATAAATAATAAGATAGTATACAATCCATTTTCAGTTATGAATTGTCTTCATTCGCTCATTAAAGAACACAAAAGACCTTTTAAACCATATTGGGCGAATTCCGGCGATCCTTCTCTCCTTGTAAATGCCTTAGAAACAGTTCCTACCAAAGGCTGCATTGATACATTATTCAAAACAGATAAAGTAAACTTTACTCCTGCAGATGTTACTGATTTACAAAATATTTCGAGTAGTGAAAATGCTTTTTTGACCATGATGCTAGATTCAGGATACTTAACTCAAGGAGATGAAGACCTTGTATTCAAGATCCCAAATAATGAAGTCAAATATGAACTTTATGATAAACTTTATCGAACCTGGCTCAAGAGGCAGGGAGGCAATCTGTTTGAAGTGTCTATATTCCCAGAAGAATTTGCAGACCCAGAAACATTTTTAAAGGTGTTCCAAGAAAAAGTTCTTCCTTCCTTCAAAGAAGAAGATAATCCTGAGTATTTTTTTCAAAGCTTACTTTACCTAAGTCTCAATAAAAAAGGTTTACATGCAATTTTAGAAAAAAAAACAGATGAAGATAAAAGAATAGACGTTGTTATAATTCCTGATGAAACTTTATACCATAAAAATGATACTGTTTATATAATTGAAATAAAAATGCATACGAGAAAAAGCAAAAAATCTGTTATGAATCAGGGTTTCAATCAAATATTTTCAAAAAACTATGCTGCAAATGAATTGATTAAGGATAACAGTTTAAAAATATTCATACTAAGAGTTGTGAGTTTTGGACAAAACGAACATTTAGAGTGGGAAATATCGATGACTGAACTCAGATTCACAAGAGAGAATCTACTTAAGGCAATAGAGTCATTATTTCTGAACAATGAAAAAGGTGAAGAAAAAACAGAAATCTTCGAAGAGTTAAAATATTTTTCTTTCAGCTCATTTATGAGTAAGGATAATCTAGATTAAAAATTTAAATATTTTTTAATCTATGTTAAATAAGACAGTGCAACTTCAGGCTCCTATAAGGCAAGGTTATTAGATAAATTAATTACTCAAGTTATTATTCCCTTTAGATCAAAGACAACACAAAGTAATTTTAGTCCTTCAACAAATCAAACATGCCAAAATCGATCAATTATCTAAAAATAATTCAATAAAGAAAATGATAAAATTAAAACAACCTGAAAATTCTGACTTATTCCTGAGTTCAGCATCTTCATCAAGCATAAATTTCCAAAAATACTTGAATTCTTCACTTGGTAGAAAAAAAGGATTCATTTTTGAAAAGATTTATATAAAAAGGAATCAAATATTTTATATCTGGGCTGATTTTGTGAAAACTATTAAATGAAAAGAATCATTTCGCTGATAGGAGATAATTCAAAAGCTTTTGACAAGATGAGAAAAGAAAGTTAGAGTTAGCACTCAAGGTATTTTCATCTGATTTAAATAAGACCTGAAGCATTTTCATAAGAAAAGTTTTGATAACAAAAAATGACTTTTTCTGTCAAATTTTATCAAAGATCTTTTTTAATGATTTTATTGACTTACTACTCAAAAAAATTTTTAGAGGTAAGTGTCCTTTATTAAGATTTACCAAGAAGGAAGCCAAAAGAGGAAAAGTGTAAAGTATAAAACTATAATGAGAATCTTTGTATTATTGTTTAAGAAAAGCTCTCATCACATTCTAAGAATCGGAAAGGTCAGATATTAACCTTCCTCGCAAAAACTCTACTTAAATACTCTAATAATTATAGATGCTCGTATATTATCGACTTAATACTCTTAAGAAGGTAACATTCAGAATAAAATCACAAATCAACAAAAGACCATGTCTCAATAAATGCCTTACTTCTGAATTTGTCATAATCCAAACTACCATCAAACAAATCCTTTATCACAATTTCCTCTAATAAAATTCACGAGTCCAAACAAATTCCAAGTCTTTTAATCATACCCTTTTACTTAAAATTCACTAAAACCTCAAACGCTAATTCCAAAGAATGCTTCTAGTCAAAATAATCTATTTAATAACATTATTGCAGCATGTTCATAAACTTAGAACCTTCATAAATATCAGATGCAAGAACTAAACTCAGAAGGCCAAATCTATAAACATGATTTTCGACAAAGGCGTTTACTTTGATTTAAAAAAAAAAAAATTGAGTCCTCAAAGCCCTAAAGGACCGAAGTCAGACTGGAAAGCCCTAAAAGTGCACTTTTTCAAAGAAGGTTTAATAACTAAGCAAGATGTGATGCGATTATCAACCAAGTCGAGCAGATCTTCAAAGCCGAGCCGAACATCATCCAATGCAGGACACAGTGAATGTTGTGGGGGATATCCATGGACAGTATTATGATTTTATTAAGCTTTTTTAACTTGGAGGTAGTCCTGATAAGACAAAGTACTTGTTTTGGGAGGTTACGTCGATCGAGGAATGTTTTTCATTGAATAATTCTTTTGCTCTATTCTTTGAAGATTAATTTTCCTAATCTCATTTACATGATAAGGAAAATCATGAATGTAGACATATGAGATCTATGTTCAGTTTTTGAAGATAATATCTTTACAATATGATTTGAAGGTTTATGAGAATTTTATGGATAGCTTTGACTGTCATCCTATGGCTTGCATATTTAATTCTTTGAGGAGTCTGCGAAGCCGTAATGAAGTCATTATTAGAGAAATGACCGAGAATTTTGAGGTACAGTTATTTTTTAATTATTTTACAAAATGCTAGCATTCTTTGCATGATAAATTTTAGACAATTAAGACTGATAGGTTCAGTTGAAAATTTCTGATTATCTTAATTTTGTTATAACCATTAGCATTATCTAATAAATGGATACTCAGCTTTATACCTTTCTACAAACTTTTCCCTATAAATCGATTCAGTGAGTTCCTTCTTAAAATTCTGCCAATCCACCAGACACTGATCAAGTTCCGCAGGTTGTATATCCCCAGGACAGTCAATTTCAAAGATATCCGAAATTTCAGTTTTAATTTTCGCAACAATTTTATCAGAAAAGTAAGTCAAAATGCTTTTATCAAGTACCATAAGAGTGAGTTCCGCAGTAGTAACAACAACAGTAAACTTTGAATTAAGTTCTTCTCGTTGTTCTTCTTCATCAAGCAGTACCCTTCCTCCAAAATAGTCTCTTGAATGAAGAGTTCCGAATTCAAGATAATCTTTTGTAACATATCCTTTATTTTTTGATAGATTTTCATATTCAGGTACAAAAAACTTGATTTTTTTTATTGTTTCTTGAGTCAGAGGACCGATGTTGTTGATTAGAATTTTTTTTATTATCGTTTTTTGGATGTTTGGAGGAAAACCGTTTCTTTTGTTGGCATTCATGAAGGGAGTTATTATTCCTTGCAACTTGAAACCTTCCACGTAAAGCTTCGCGTTTCCTGATACGATTATGTGAAGCCCTTTAGGGATTTCGCCTTGGTGAAGGATTATGTCACCTAGTTTGTAAGTGAGAAGAGGGAGATATGTGGCTAGATTTGTAAGACAGTCATTTTCAAGGCGCGAAAAAATGTGGATTTTTGATAAAAATTGCATTTTTTGGTCGATTTCTTCTTTTTGGTCTTCTATTAAAATTGATCTGTATTCGTTTTTATCTATTTGGAAACAGTAAGAGTCTTCAGAAGCTATACAAGTCGATTGTCGATATTTAGAGCTTGAATCAGAATTAGAAATAAAAGTAGAATCCCCAAAATGTTTACCATCATAAATAGAAGTAACAATCATTTTATGTTCATCAGTCCCTTTCATATTTTTTTCAACTGTAACCGACCCTTTAATTACAATAAAAAAGTTGTACCCAATATCACCTTGTCGAAAAATAGTCTGATTAATTAAAAAATGAACAATTTCACAGCTATTCAGAATATTCCTGCGAGTTTTCTGTGAAAACTTCGAAAAAAACTCAAGATGTTCAAGAGTTTTATCAATAAACAAATAATCTCTCAACTGAATCGGAAGTTCAAACTGATAAATCAAACTTTTCAACATATTTTCATCAATAACTCCTGAATTAGAATAGTTAAAATCAGTTTCTTCTTCAATTTTCGTCGAATTAACAATAATATTTTTGCTGATTTTTTCAATTTTTTCACAATTTTCTCTTTTTTCCGCAGAAGTTTCTAATAATTGATTCAAAGAGTGAAGATTTTTTGCTTCTAACTGACAAAGTCCTTGAGTTTCAATAGGTGTCAACAATTCTTTCAATTCTTTTAACCTTGAATGAGGACGTCGAGAAGGAGAAAAATCTGAAGACCTTAAAACCAAAGCCGGGCTTCGAGCCTTGACTCGAATTTTTCTTTTAACCTGGGAATTTGTGAGGCTTTGGTAACTTGGAACCTTTTGAAGTGAACTCCTTGTTGATTCAGTTCGTTTTGAAGAATTGTATTTAAGAAAATCTTCTACTTTGTAAGGTAAGAACTGAAAGTTTTGGTATTTTTCAGATGATTTTGTTGATTTTAACTTGAATGATCGGGAATAGGAACGGTTTAAGGATTTGGGAATATTTGGAAGTTTTGATTGACTTGAATTCACAAAAAAATCAGAAGTGTCTCTGGGCTTCTTTTCCAGCATCGAAAAAAATATTATATGAAGAAAGGGTAGTATTGTGATATTTTCAATGAGAAATAAGGTAAGTGATAAATGAGATTAGTTATGTTTTGAATAAATTTGAGATTTGTGAGATTTGGAATATTTAGAAGTGAAATAATAGATTGTAATCGGTTTAACGGTAGATGAGGCTTTTTATTGTCTTTTTTATTTATTGTGTTTTAAATAAAGATTTTTTTGAGGCTAGAGCAGAGATTATTGTATAGAATAATTAATCATATCTAGTCTTGAATAGAAATTAGTTTAAGACTTGTAAAATATTTGAGTGTTATTAATTAGCTTGGGCTATCTAGACTGCTTTTCAATTAAACACATAACTAAAACAGTTTATCATATGCCTTCAGCCTTTTCGGAGTATAATAGTTATGGTCTTCGATATACTGAATTTGAATAGTGTATTTAATTTAAATATCAAGATATTAGTGTATTTCTCATTTACTGGCTATTTGTAACTAGTAAACCCTAGATATAATCTTATCTTTAACTAATTAGATTTTCCTAGTTCTAGAGGGCATTAACACTATTAAATTTTCCAATTTTCATATATTTTAGTTACAAATCCAATGGCCGATTTAGCATACACATTCACCAATATCAATTTAAAACAATCCTTAATCAGTTTTCTTTGATCTCACCAAGATTACCTAAAAGTTCATAAATTTGTTTTATTCATTCAAATAAATGCCAGGAACCGAATCTGTAAAAGTGGTTGTCCGAATGCGCCCACTTAACTCCTTAGAAAAGTCTAAGAACTGCCAAAGCATAATTCAAATGGACCGTGAATCAAATACCTGCACAATAATGAATGTAAAGGCCTCAATGCCAAAGTCCTTCACCTTCGACAGCGTATTCGACACATCTATATCCCAACAAGAGTTATACGAAGACACAGCTTATTCCTTAGTAGAATCCGTGATCGAAGGTTACAACGGAACTATTTTCGCTTACGGTCAAACAGGCTGCGGAAAGACTTTCACAATGTCAGGCAACCCTTCAGTTCCCGAGTTAAGAGGAATAATTCCAAATTCCTTTTCCCACATATTCGAAGCCATTTCCATCGCCGACAGTTCAAAAATCTTCTTAGTTCGTTGTTCTTATCTCGAAATCTACAACGAAGAAATCAGAGACCTTCTACATGTCGACCCTTCCATGAAACTCGAGTTAAAAGAAGGGAAAGACAAAGGAATTTTCGTGAAAGGACTTTCAATCAAAACAGTGAAGACCTTCCAAGACATCGACAACGCGATGAACTACGGAAATTCTCACAGAATCACGAAAGAGACGAACATGAATGAGAAGTCATCGCGTTCTCACGCGATCTTCGCGATTTACATTGAAACCTCAGAAACTACAGGGAAAGAGGACCATATAAAGGCTGGAAAGTTGAACCTTGTCGACTTGGCCGGAAGTGAAAGACAGAAAAAAACAGGAGTCACGGGAGATAGGATGAAAGAAGCTATTGAAATCAACCTCAGCCTTAGCGCACTTGGAAATGTCATCAGCGCACTTGTTGATGGAAATCAGTCTCATATTCCTTATCGGGACTCAAAACTCACAAGGCTACTGCAGGACTCACTTGGAGGTAATACAAAAACTGTCATGGTCGCTGTTGTCTCTCCGGCTGATTATAACTATGATGAAAGTCTTAGCACTCTTAGATATGCCAGTCGAGCTAAGTTCATTCAAAATAAACCCAAAATCAATGAAGACCCAAAAGATGCTCTTATTCGAGAATATCACGAAGAAATTCAAAGACTTAAAAAACTCTTGGAACAAAGAAGTAATGGAGAACCTATTATCATTGAAAGGATCGTGGAAAAGGAAAAAATTGTGGAAAAGGAAAAAATTGTAGAGAAGGAAAAAATCGTGGAAAAGGAAAAAATTGTGGAAGTTCCTGTGAAAAGACAGAAAAAAGGGAAAAGGAGAAAGTTTTCAGCGGAAGATGTGCAAAAAGTTGAGGAAAATAATGAAGATAACCAGAATTATATTGAAGATTTTTCTGTGGATTCCTCGAATGATAGTCGATTGCAGAGCGTGTCTCAGGAAAAAGAAAAGAAAAATGAAAATTTGGAAAAAATCACTCGTAAAGACCTGGTTCAAGTAAATGACATTGAAAGCAGGTCCCAAGTCCCGAAAACAACTGAAAAGTCTTCAAAACCTGCAGATTTCGAAAAAGTCACTCGAAAGGACCTGGTTCAAGTAAATGACATTGAAAGCAGGTCCCAAGTCCCGAAAACAACTGAAAAGTCTTCAAAACCTGCAGATTTCGAAAAAGTCACTCGAAAGGACCTGGTTCAAGTAAATGACATTGAAAGCAGGTCCCAAGTCCCAAAAACAACTGAAAAGTCTTCTAAACCCGCAGATCTCGAAAAAACTCGAAAGGAAATATTTCAAGTAAACGACATCGACAACAGGTCCCAAGTCCCAAAAACAGAAAAACCTCAAAAGTCCCAAAAGCCTTCAGACTCCGAAAAAATCCCTCGAAAAGACCTGATTCAAATAACCGAAATCGAAAAGTCACAATTCATCCCGAAACCATCAGAAAAGCCTTCAAAATCCTCAGATATCGAAAAAGTATTTCAAAAAGACCTGATTTTTACTCCAGTCGATTTAGAAGCTCGAAATAATTTAAAAGAAAAACCAAAACGAGTAAAAAAAGATCATATAAGGACTTCAAGCAACGTGGAACCCAAGACCTACAAAAAGCTCGAGTCTGACAGCGAAGAAGAAAAAATCGACTCGAAAGAAACCCGTCCCCGAAGCAAGTTAAAAAAAATTGAACTGAGACCAGTACCGACTCCTCGAGCTCAACTTTCATTCAACATGCAGCGCGTTGACTTCATCACAATCAACCCGTCAAAACGTGAAAATATTTCAATCCCAGAGCCTTTCATTGAAGTGAAAAGTAAAACAGACCCTTTAAAACCTGAATCATTTCAAGGAAAAGGGTTTCTTGAACAAGAAACTGAAAATCAAGTTGTTCAAATAAGATTTTCTCAGGAACTTGAAATGAAAGACCTGCAGTTGAAGGAGGAAAGACTTCAAAGACAACAACTGGAAACTGTTCTTCAAGAACTTCAACAAAAGTTCATCGCTGGAGGCGAAACCACTTCTCAAGCAGAAAAAGAAAAAATCAAGGCAAAAAGACAGAAAAGGGAAAATATGAAGAATAAAGCTCGAAGGGAACCTGAAGTAAAAAAAGATGAGGTTGAATTGAAAGATGAGGAAATAGATAAGTTAAAATATCAGAATTTGCAAGAAGAAGCTGATGAACTTAGGAAAATACTGAAAAAGGTCAGAATGAAGTTGAAAGGGTCACTTGCTGAGATTGAGGATTTGAATAAGGAACATGAGAGGGAAAAGGAAGAGTTACTTGATACTATCAGGTCGAAGGAAAGGGAAAATGACTTCTTGCATAAAGTGTTTGAATATATGCTTCCTGCGAAAGAAATTTTTAGGATCAAGAAGATGTCGAAATATGATGAAATCAATAATCAGTGGCATGTTAAACCTTTTGTACTGCAAAATAAACAAACTATTTTTCCGAAATTACCAAAAGTGCAGATTTATGAAACTATTCAAGCTGATCTTAGAAATAGGACTCTTGTTTTTACTAAAGCTGGATCTAATGTTCCGATACTTGAAGAAGAAGATGAAGTCAATGAAAATACAAAAGTGTATTTAGATCAGGAGAATAAGGAAGGCGAGGATTATGATGTTAGACCGATCACTAGTGCGCATGCCAATCGTGATTTTAACTCGAGAAGACTACAGACTAAGTTTTTTGAATCTAGGGAACTTGATAAAAGAAATTTTTATAAGCAGCGTAATTATTAAATTTGAGTAAGATTGTTAACGGTAGTGGATTGATTATATTAGAATTTTTTATCTTTGATTGGGATTATGCATCTACTTACTTACCATTTAATATTTATTCTTTTTAGACTATGTCGATTCAGTTAAAGAGTAACAATATAACTTAAGTATTCAGATCATCTTATGAAAACTCTTAAGTCTCTAATTTTTTTAAATCAAAGTATAAATAATCGAATTAACTAAGTTTCTCCTCCAAAAAATTCTAAAAATCCTCAAAAAAAAATCATGAAAACTTTCATCTAAAATCTAATAAATCTATCAACCAATGTCTCTAAACGATTTCGAAATCTTATCAAAAGTCGGTGAAGGAACCTACAGCACAGTCTACAAAGCACGTCGTCTTTCAGACAGCCAGACATACGCGATAAAAAAGGTAAAAATTTCCTCATTGACCGAAAAAGAAAAAAAGAACGCATTGAGTGAAATCCGTATAATGGCGAGCATCAATCACCCAAACATAATCGGTTACAAAGAAGCCTTTTTCGACCAGTCCGACAACTCACTTTGCCTAATAATGGAATTCGCAGATTCAGGCGACTTATGGCAAAAGATCCAGCGATGCATAAAAAGATCAGCAAGACTCAGCGAAAAAACAATTTGGTTAATTTTCATTCAAATGACTCGCGGTCTTAAAGCCCTTCACGACCTGAACGTTTTTCACCGAGACTTAAAAAGCGCGAATGTTTTCTTGAACCAAGACGGTTCAGTTAAAATCGGCGATATGAATGTTTCGAAAGTAGCGAAAGACGGTTTTCTTCGTACACAGACTGGAACTCCTTATTATGCAAGTCCGGAAGTGTGGAAAGATCTGAAGTATAATAATAAAAGTGATATCTGGTCACTTGGATGTGTACTTTATGAGGCGATTACTTTAAGACCTCCTTTTAGGGCAAAGGATATGGAAGAACTTTATGAAAAAGTAATTGCAGGGCTTTATGACCCTTTGCCGAAAGGGTATTCGAAGGAGTTGAGCTTTTTGATTAAACATTTGTTGAATATCAACCCGACAATGCGCCCTAGTTGCAGTGAAATATTGAATTTTGATTGTGTTAAGAGACATTCTTTTGCTGTTGCTGGATCTAGTGGGTCCTCAGGGCTTATTAACTCGATTAAGGTGCCGAAAGAGATCAAGATGATTGCTGGGTCACTTCCGAAAGCGAAGTATGATTGTTTTGAGTCGGAAGAAGGAAGATTTTGCTCTCAACTTAAAAGGGTCAGCACGGAAGACTCTATTAAACCGAAGACGAAAAGAAGCAGTTTAGAACCTTCTGAGAACTTGAGTAAGAAAAATCATAATAGTTTGCTTATTGATGAAAAAGCACTCGTTATTGACTCGATTGCTTTGCCTAGGGTCAAGCCGAGTATTGTTAGCAAGTTAAAAAAACATGATATTCAGAAAATTATTCAACATTCAACTGATCGACTTAGAAGGATTAAAGAAATTTATTTGAGTCCTACTAGCATTGCTTTGACTCCACAGGCCAAGAAATCGGTTAAAAATTCGGTTATAAGGAAAAATATCGTTTTCGAATAGATTGATAAATAGTTATAAGTGTAAGTAGTTATTTAAGTTAGATTTTCTTGAGATTTATGTGATTTTAAATAAGTTGAAAGAATTTAGTATTATTTTTGGTATTTCATTTATTTAACTGATTACATGATATAAATCAACCATTTTCTTAACAATTAATCAGAAAGTTCATCTTTATATCAACTCTTCAAACTACTAAAAATATCTAAGATAATTCAAAACTTCTAATTATCATTTAGTCGACATAAACTTCTTGCAAATACTAGTAAAACTAGCATCAATCTCATTAAAATGTCTCTTCATCAGTTGCAATCCAGCCCTAGAATGCATCAACTTATTAATTTTCTTTTTTTCCTCCTCCAAATCTTCCTCTTTAACACAAGCCTTAACCTTCTGATCCTTAGCCTTTCCCAAAAATTCATTCGCACTATCAATCTGATCTTTATTAAACTTGAAAGGTTTTTTAAAGTCATGAACCTTGAAAGTCCTTTGAATTTGCATATTAGGAAGCATCAAAGCGACAAGTTCACTTCTATCATCAACCAAATACTCTAAATAAACACATCTCGAAAATAAATACGAGTAAAGAGCACTAATCACCGTTAAGTTCCCAGTTAAATTTTCAGCAAGTCTTTTAAGTGCCGTGATTTGTTCAACTTCTTCCAAGTCTTTCACTTTAGGATGTGTAAAAATTTGAACTTCCAGCATTTTTAACTCATCAATTTTCATCAACGGCTCGATTTTTCTTTTCCTACTTTCCAACTGGTAACGAATTTCTGAAGCACTTAGTTGTTGAAGTTCGATCACTAGAACCAGTTGGTCCATTAATGAAGAAACTGCCAAAGTAATGTTCTTTTCAGCATCTTTTACTCTTTTAGCAAGGATTTCTTGATGACTCATCGATTTACTCTGTCCAGTGATTCCCAGTTCTTTTTCTAGTTCTGTTGAAGGTTTTTCATAGAGTTTTTTACTGGTTTCGGACTTGGAAGCTAGTGACCTGCAAACATTCATGAACTTCTCATTTGCTACTTTAGATAAAGAGAAAATTTGAAATGATGTACTTTGATTTGTGACTTTTTCTTGAAGTTTTTGATAGCAGCTGGTGAAAGAATTCAAAAATTCAAATAAATTCGCTCCACGCTTTGAGTCTTTTACTGATGTTTTTATGTAGCTTGTTAAGCTGAAATCGCCTGAAAGATGAGATTTTATTAAAGTCTTTTGGGATTTTAAATCTGATATTTGCTTCTGGAGGTCATTTGCTTCTAGAACTAAAAGGATTTTATCTAGAACTAAATGAGAGATGTAGGAAGAGTAGTCTTCTTTGGAGGATTTTAGAAGTTTTTGAGAGGTTTCGTTTAAGGTTTGGAATTTTTTTGTGTTTTCGAGTTCGAGTGATTTGGTTTTCAGGTTTTTTTCTTGGGTGTCTTTTTTTTCGAGTTGATTTAGCAAGTTTTGAAGGACAAGGGTTACTTCTTTTTCAGTTTCGAGTTTTAAAAGTTGACTTTTTAATGTCTTGATCTCTGAGTCGAGCATTTGATTATTCGACTTAAGATTTTGGTTCATTTCTTCCTCGAATTTCTTGTTTTGTTGAGTAAGTTTTTTCACTTCCATGAAAAGTTTGTTTTTTTCATCAATTAAGAGACTTAATTTTTCATTTAAATCGAAATTTTGAGACTCCAAGTCAGAAGTTTTTCCTTTTTCAATCTCAACTTTTTTATTCAAAATTTTCAAATTTTCTTCTAAGTTTTTCTTTGCAACATCAAGTTTTTTATAATCATTTTCCAGTTTTTTATTATCAACCTTCATTTTTTCATAGTTTTCTTTAAGTTCTACAATTTCCTTAAAATTTTCATTATTTCCTTCAATAGTTTCTTTGAGTTTCTTTTTCAAGTCGTTGATTTCCGCATCTTTTCTTTTGATTTTGTTAGAATTTTCCATATTAAGAGCTTCGATTTCTTGTAAGTGGCTTCTATTAACTACTTCAAGTAATCCAAGTTGGTGATTTTTCATATTTGAACTCTGAGTTTTTTGTCTGTCAAGAGTGCTTTCAAAGTCCATCTTTAATGATTTGTTTTCGTTTAAAATCATGTCCATTTCTTTTTGCTTTGCCTTCAGCATCGCGTTTAAAGTTTCATCGTCAGCGAGTCTCATCTGATCAAGTTTTGTTTGCCAGTCATCGGCGAGCTTTTGCATGTCTTCCTGATACTTTTCGTTGGATTTTTTCAGTTGTGACTTTAAATTATCGATTTGGGTTAATAGGTCTTCTTTTTGCTCTTCTAGTTGGGTTTCGAGTGAGTTCTTTATTTCTTGGATCACTTTCATTTGAGTTGATTTTAGGTCTTCGATTTGTCTGGCATGGGTGGAGTTTATTGAGGATATTTGGTTCATATAAAAGATTTTCAGGTCTTCTTGAGACTTCTCACTCTTCAAATTACCTTTCTTTATAATATCTTCATAATAACTCTGCAATTCTTGAATTTCTTGAGAATATTTCTCTTCTAAAGCCTCAACAGTCTCTCTATTACTCTGCTTGATCGAATTAATTTCTTTAGAAAAGTTTTCAGCCTGTATCAAAGATTCTTTTTTTGAAAGATTTTGAATTTTTTCAATCTGCAAGTCCTTAGCTCGAATAGTTTCTTTCAACTTGATGATGAAAAATTTGATTGTGTCTCCAGAAGTACTTAAAAGTGAAGACTTCGCATCAAGCATTGCGAGAGACTCATTGCAAAGTTTTGTTCTTGATTTGAAGAATTGCTCAAATTCAAGACATTTTTCTTTTAATGACTGAAGATCTGATGACTTTTGCTTTAAAGAATTTTTTAAAGTGAAGTTGGCTGATTCGTTGGTTTTGAAGTCTTCGAGAAGTTTTAGGTGCTTTGATTGAAGTTGGTCTTTTTGGTGAGATATGGAAGAGAGTTGATCTTCGTATTCATTTGTGGATTTTATTAACTCTTCTTTTACTTTTGCAAGGTCTTTAATTGTTTTTTCTGATATGTCTTTGGATTGTTTGAGGTCATTCATCAACCCCCCATTTTTACTCTCAAGATCCTTAACCTTTTCCACAAAATTCTCCAACTGTCCTTTAATTTTTTCATACTCCCCCTGAACATTTCTATACTTCTCCTTAAAACTCTCAACTTTTTCAACCAAGCCACAAACCCTATTCTCAAGTTCCAAGTTTTTTTTTCCTAATCCATCTAAAAGACTATCCTTTTTCTGTAATTCTAAAACAAAAGCAGAATTCGAATTTTTCATTTCATCAATAGCAATTTCCTTTCCTTTCAAATCTTTATCTTTTTTTTCTACCAAAGACTTCAAGTTTTCAACTTCCTCTTCCAGATATTCTCTTTGTTCCGAAAGCATTTTAAATTCCTGTTGTTTTACTTCAGCTTCATTTGAAAGTTTATCTTTCATTTTCGCGAAACTTGAGGTTTTTTTTGAGAGACTTTCAGTTTTTGCTATCAATTTCGACCTGTCTTTATTCAAGTTCACGATTTGAGAATTTAAATCTTCATGTTCTTTTACAAGTTCTTCTTTTTCTGCTGAAATTTTTTGAAGTGACTGAAAAATTTCTGCTTTTTCTGATTGAATTTTTTCGATTTCTTCTGATTTTAAATGGATTTTTGATTCGAGTTCTTTGTAAAGTTTTAAAAGTTTCGCATTTTTATGCTTTGAAGCTTTTAAATCATGGGAAAAATTGGAAGACTCTTCTTTTCGTGATTGTTTTTCGAGTTCGAGCTGTTGTTTTAGATTTGAAATTTCGTCGATTTGTTGGTTTTCTTTCAGTTTCTGCTCTTGGAGGTCTTTTTCGAGGTTTTGGATTTTTTCCTCGTAGTTTTCTTTGATTTTTTCTAGTTTCAAGCTGATTTGTGAAAAGTTATCTTTTTCATGTTTTAAGTCTTCTTTCAACGACAAGTTTTCTCTTTCTGCTTGGTTTAACTTCAAGCTCTGCTCATTAAGTTTCGTTTCTAGTTCTTTCAGTTTCTCATTCCAATTTTTTTCCTTATTTTTAACAATTTCTTGCCAATTTTTTTCAGATTTTTCCTGATTTTCTTTAAATTCTGAAGATTTTAGTAAAAATTGATTTTTCATTTTTTCTGAAATTGCCTGAAATTTTTGTAGTTCTTTGTTAAGAGCTTCTGTTTCTTGACTGTGTTTCAATACAAGATTTTTATACTTTTCATTGAGTTCCGCGATAAAATCTTCTTTTTCCTTTTTAAAATGTTGAAAATCTTTCCTTTCTTCATTCAATTCCAAGTTCCTATTTTTTTCAGCAAGAAGTTTTTGCTTCAATTCTTCATTTTCACTGATAAGTTGAGCACCTCGTACTTGTCTATCACTTTTTTCTTGTTCCAGTTCTTCTTTAAGTGCTTTATTTTCATTATTAAGATAATTCACTTTATTTCTGAGTTCAACCGCATTATTCTTTTCTCTTTTCAGCTCTTCTTCGCGATTTGCAACAACTTCATCGATTTGTTCCAAAAGTTTTTTGTGTTCAGCGTCTTTTTTATCGAGTTTCGCTTTGAACTGTGAATGAATTTTTTGCATTTCAGCTTTTTTCACCTCTTCGAATTTTCCTAAGTCGTTGTGTCCTTTTCGGAACTCTTCAAGTTCTGCCTCCATTTGTTCCTTTTCGATTGTAAGTTTCTCGACTTGTGATTTCAGAGAGTTGATCTCTTCTAGAAGTTGGTCTTTTTCTATTGAAAACATGTTGTTACCGTCGTTGAACTTGTCGACTTCTGCTTGAAGTTGAGAGCAGAGGGCTCGGTAGTCGACTTTTATGTTTTTTTCTGGACGGTTCTCGATTTTCATTGCTCTTTGGCCGAATTGCATCGCTGATAAACTTTCCTGCACATGAGCAGAAGAAGGTCCAATAGTAACAATAAGTGAAGTTTTCGAATTCCCTCCAAGAGAATCCTCCAAGAGTCTAGTCAACTTCGAATCCCTAAAAGGAACATACTTCGCCTTTTTATCCGACAAGGCCTGAATACAATTTCCAAGAGCCAGTAAAGCCAAGTTGATATTTTTCGCTTCATCAAGTCGGCTTCCAGTAGCTTTACTTTTACTAACCCTTTCACTTCCCGCAAGATCCACTAAATAAAGTGTGCTTTTCGTCATACTCTGATCAGGAGTATCTCCTTTTTTTTCAAGTTCTTCAAGTTGTTCAGGTGTATACTTGACCCTCTTTTCAATTTTCACCATATAAACCGCATGAGACCTGCTGCTATGCGCGTTCATACTCGTAAAGGCCGTACTTCTATTCCTATCACCAACACTGAGCCAATCCATGCATTGTTTCACATTATTCACAGACTTCCAACTAACTCCTGTTAAATAAACCCCATCATCATTATTTTCTCTTATTTTTATTGTTTTGTTTTCGTCAGGACTAAGAAGGTCTTGCAACATTTCCATGTAAAGCTGGAGAAAACCGATTTTTACTGAAAATGAATGAGATGGGGACTGTTGGATGTGAAGGAAGATTTGGGAAATACTTCTGGGGATCACTCCTTTGTTTTCTCCGGAACTTCCTATCATTGTGAAGGTTTTTCCGGTTCCGGTCTGACCGTAAGCGAAGATTGTTCCGTTGTAACCTTGAAGAACTGAGTTTACTACTGGCTCTGCTACTTTTGAGAAGATTTCTTTTTGGGATGAAGTACCGTCGAATACTGAGTCGAATGTAAAACATTTTCGGTCGAATTCTCGCTTTAAGGAAACTGTGCCGCGATTTTGGTCTACTGTGTCGATTATGGTTTCTTTGCCGTAGTTTCTTAGGTCTTCGTCGTTGAGAGGCCTAACCCTACAATGTACCATGACCCTTTCAGTCTTTTTATGTTTTTTATTCTCATCAGCCATAATTATCTTATCTATTCCTTGATTCCCATCAAATACTTAGCAAACTTCTCAATATTCACTTTTCCCGAGTTATCAGGATCAGCGGCCTTGACAATATCATCACATTCCGATTCAGGAACAAACTCGCCCATACGGCACATATAATACCTAAACTCCGGAATAGGAATAAGTCCAGATCCATCTCTATCAAGCATTTTAAAAGCAGCTAAAAGTTGATCAAGGGTATCAGAGTCCTTTTTTTTCCTATAGTAAATAATTTTCAATGCGTTTTCATTCAAAGTTCCAAGTCCATCCCTGTCAAACTTCTGAATAAAGTCGTCGATTTCCTTTTGAAGCGGGTTTAATTTCAACGCCCTTAAAAACAGTCCCAGGTTGTCCTTTGGAATCATTCCAGAGCCTTGAGTTCCTGGAGTTCCATAAATCATGATAGCGTCAGCGACGTCATTTTCTTCATCTTCCGTCAGTTGAACTGAGTTTTGTTTTTTTTCTTCCATTTGATTATAACTATTAATTATTATCTTCTAGTGATAGAAGCCTCTCCTCTTGAATAGAAACTTCTTTTTTTGACTTGAAGTCTTTTCCAGGGTAAATCGATTTAAGCAAGCCTAAAATATGAGATTTTTCTGCTTTTTCCACTTCTAAAAAAGCGGACTCTTCATCACAAGACATTTCTTTGCAGGTCTTTTTTAGACTTTCTAGAACTTCAGGATTTGAAGAGGTTTGTGGAAGGTTAAGTCCAGTTCTGACCTTTTTGATGATATCTTCGAGGTTAGAGTGAATTTTTGCGAAGATGTTGAATTCGCTTTGAGACTTTTCAAAGAGTTTTCTTTCACTTTCAATTGACTTGCTGAGGTCCTGAAGTTGGACGAAGTAAGGACTTGAGCTTTCTTTAGAGATGAGGAGAATTGAGTTAAGTTCATTTCTAACTTTTTCACATCTTTTTTTAAGTAATGAAAGTTGCTTGTCCTGTTCACTGATAGACTTTTGAAGCTCCTCAGCAAGTTCATCTCGTTTCAAGTACCCTTCAACGACTGTCTGAATATTCGACAAGCCAGTTGCGACCCTGATTCTCTTAAAAGCCTCTTCAGCGTCTTCAGAGTCTCTAAAAGCTTTTTCCTGTTTATAATTAAGAAGCATCCAGTATATTTTTAAAAGATTTATCTGTTCCTTGTAAGCGATTTCTTCAGCGTTTCGGTTTTGATTCGCTGCAATTTCAGCGATTTCCGCTTGTTTCACGATACGAAGTTGTCTTCTTTCACTAGCTTGTTTTTTGCTATTAGCTGCTTTTTCAAGTCGTTTAATAAGATCTTCTTTATTCTTCTGCTCGATTTTTAAGTTATCGTTTAAGTTCCTCAGTAGTCTTTGTGACTGGACGTTTTGTTCTTTGTTTTTTCTTGATTTCGTTTCGTATTCATGCAAATGGGTCTTGAGAGAAGTGAGACTGTTGTGAAGAGAAGAACTTTTTAGCTCTAAACCGATCAGGTCGTTTTTGGTTCTGGTCAAAACATGCTCCAAAGACCGACTGTCTTGAAGTTCTTTTTCGAGTTTTGACCTGTAGCTTGAAAGTTCTTTTGAAAGTTGCTTGATTCTTGATGATATTGAAGATTGGTCCTCGGTGCAGGTCTCTGTCGTGATTTCTAACTTTGAGATCTGCTTTTTCATTAGTTCGATCTGCTCACGCTTTTGACTGTTCTGGTTTAATACGTGGTCGTAGGCTTTTCGGATCATTACTAGTTGAAGGGTTATTTCACGGATTTCTTCGTCGTTGTCTAATGCGGAAAAATCGTGGTTGTCTCGCGTTTGGGAAAGGTTGAAACGATTGGAAAGTAAGAGGGTTGATAACTCTTTTTTCATTGGGGTTGACATTGATTTTTATTAGGAATTTTAAGAGTTTTGCGTGAGGGGTTTTATTTTATTAGTGATTTGAAGGTTTAAATGAGTTGCTTGAAGAATTGATATTCGTGTTAAAGCTTATTGATTGATTATATTTTGAATATGGATGAATGTGAAAGGATTTTATGCTTTATTTTTGAAGGGAAGAAAAATGATGCTATTGAAGCCTTAAAAAGTTTCAAAGGTGGCAGAGATTATGAAAATAACCTTGCTGAAATATTTGATTTGTATTTGAAAGAATATACTGGTGTTTGTTCTAATAAAATTACTAAGTTAAAATCAAATGTTAAAGACTCAGAAACAAGGACCAAAATTCACATATTTAAGACTATTTTAAATACTCAAATCAAACTTGATAACAGAAAGTTCAAAGAAGCTAGTCTTTTAGCAGAAGATCTAAAATTATTCTTAGATACTTCTGAAGTAAGCTTTAAATTTTTACAAAAATTCAATAGTTTATTTGAAGGCAGAAATGATTTTGATGAGAAAAAGTTTTCTGATGAAAAGAGATTATTTCTAAAACTTTTGAATGAAAACTTAGAATATGTTGAAGGGGATACTTGGTTTATTGTTTCATCATCTTTTTTCTCATTGTGGAAGAGAAAAGTCGGGTACCTCATTGCGGAGAAGTCCCCAAGATGTTTACTTGATCAAATCCTTCCTGCAGAAATATGTCCAAATTTAGATTCAATCGACAATTCATCCCTAATCGACAACAATCTCCAAGAAGAACTCGACGAAAACCCAAAATTTTTCATAATGAAAGGAAAAGTAGAACTCCATGATTTCATCCCAGTACCATCCCCAGCCTATAACTACCTAATCCAAACCTATAAAGAAACTGAAAGACTAGAAAGAAAAATAATTAAAGACAAATCAGGAAACTTAAAACTCGACTTATATTACTCAAACCTTTCAATAGTTTTCTTCAAAGACCAGAAAATAATAGAAAAAAAGCACCACCCAAGTAATCGTTCATCATTTAAAAAAGTCTGCAAAGTCTTTCTGAATCACATGAATTTAAAAAAATCAGAAGAAAACTTAACAAAAATAAACATCTGGAAACTCAACAAAAAATCAGTCTCACTTGAAAAACTTGCAAAAGCTAAAAATTCAAACCAAATGCTGAAAGTTTCAGAAGTTCTTTCTATCAACTTCGATCAACTCATTGAAGAAGTGGTCATTCAAAACAATGATTATATTTTTATCGACTTTTCTATAAATCGAAGTTTCCTCAAAATTTCAACTCCTAAAGAAAAAAAATGTTTTCTTTGCAATGAAAATAAAAACTTGAAAACCTGTAAATGTTCGAAGTTAATTTGTGAAGATTGTCTGAAAAAACATGAAAAAGAATGCCTAGATCGTAAAGAAAACCCAAAAAAAACAAGTTTTTCCTTTTTTAGTTGTTTTTGTAGGTCGAAAAGTTCGAAAATTTCAAAAAGTAAGTCAAAATTCTCAGAAAAATCAGTTGAAGCTGTTCAATCAATGGCTTCAACAGGGAGTTTTTCCCTATCATCATTGAAAGTGACAGGTTTAAGTAACTTAGGAAATACTTGCTACATGAATTCAGCACTTCAATGTTTAATCCATTGTGAGCCCTTATCCCAGTACTTCCTCGAGTTAAATCCAACGAGCTCGCTAAACAAAAAGCCTCTTATCAGGTGTTACATCAACCTTCTCCAAGGAATGTGCGGAAGACAAGAAAGCCTCGCGCCAGGAGATATAAAAAGAATTATTTCCAAACAAAATCGTTACTTCGAAGGCTTAGGACAACACGACTCTCAAGAGTTTCTAACATTTTTCATCTCGCACTTGCATGAAGAGCTAAATGAAAAGCCTTTAAAAACCAGTTCAAAAATCATCAGTAATCCAAACGAGTCTTCAGAGGAAAGTTGGAAAAGGTTCAAAAATGATAATCAAAGCATTATTTCTGATTTATTCTATGGACAGTTCAGGTCCACTGTGTCATGTTTAACTTGTCTGAACAAATCAGTGACATATGAAACTTTTAACTGTCTTTCCTTGCCTATTCCTACTTTTCAACAAGATCTTGTCGATATTCGCTTTGTTCCTTTGGACTTAAAGCAAGGTTTAATTATTCTTTCTCTTCAGTTCGAAACAGGTAAAACTTTCTTTGACATAAAAAATGAAGCCTGTAAATTTCTTGCCTTGCCTATCACTAGTCTTAAAATATTTGAACTTCGAGAGAGTTTTCCATTTGCAGAAGTAAATTATCAGGAAAAATATGTGAGAGGAAACAGTAGGATTATTTTTGAAGTACCTGAAAATGAAGATTTTTTTGGATTTTTTTATATTCAGATGAAAAACTCTCGGTCACAACTGAGGATCTTTGAAGTTTCAATTAATGATACTTTTGAAAGTCTTATCAAAACTCTGGAAATTATCATGAAACCTTTAGTTGATGAAATATCTCAAACTAAGACTTTTCTTGAATTTTCATCTGTTCGAAATAGTTTCATTGATTGTTTCGTATGCAACTCGAAGAAATGTCTGGGTTTCTGTAAAATTAAACCTTCAGAGAAACCTTTACAGAGATTTCTTCAGCATAATAAAAAAATTTTTGTTAGAATTGAAATCATCAAGGCTGAGGAAAATTTTTATTTAGATGATAAACTCGTTGAATTTAAAAAGGTTCAAAAAAATCAGAGTCTTAGTCTTTCTGATTGTCTTCAAAATTTTAGCCATCCTGAGACTTTGGAAAAAAGTGAAGCTTGGGCTTGTGATAAATGCAAAAATAAAGGAAGTGCGCAGAAGATGATTGAGTTGAGTATCATTCCTAGAATTTTAATTATTCATTTGAAGAGGTTTCGGATCAATAAGCAAAATCGAGAAAAAATCAATGCACGAGTGAAGTTTCCGAAGACTGAGCTTAGACTTGATGAATTTGTTTCAGGGTCTATTAGAAGTTCTTATGACCTTTTCGCAGTGTGTAATCATATGGGCGGCTTATACGGTGGTCACTATACTGCGAATGTTTACAGCACAAGAGGATCTCGTTGGTTCGAATGCAACGACAGCCAAATAACCGAATCCGACGAAATTTCAGAATCATCATCATATGTGTTATTTTATAGATCAAAAGATAATCTAAAAAGTTAATTATTTAGATGTCGTTTCTTTAACGTATTATCTAAAACCTCGGTCTGTCGCTTCTGCGACTCAAAAACACTCGGCTTTAATTCAGGGATCTGTGCCTGAAATTGTGGACCTATGCGTGGATGAACAGGTTTTTCAGGAGGCTGAAGGTATTTTCTTTCCATTTATATAAAATTCTAATTCTAATTCTTTAACTCACCCGAAATAATTTTCTAGGACTTTTTTATAGTCCACAGTGTAACTTTTTTCGAACTCTTGCAAATCTCTTGAAAATTCATTTGAGACTTTATTTAAAAGTTGCTCCATGTTGTAAGCCATGTTTTTACTTTGTTCTATGCAAGAATCAATTAAAGTTTTCGTCATCACAAAGTTGTTGTTTATTTCTTTTACCGTTGTCTTCAAATCATCATTTTCTGAGTCATCATTTCTAACCGAAGAGCAAATTTGTACATATTGTTTAATATCCACGTCTCTTCTCCAAAAAAGCATAGACTCAAACTCGATGATCATTTCAGCAAGTTCTCTTTTATCAGCGATTCCAGCATTATCCTTGACCATGGTATAAGTATTTCCAAGCAAGGCAATAATCATATTCATAAGAATCAAAGGGTTAATAACAGTAGCCACAATGAACACCACCCAGTCTTTAGTATCTTGATAAACATTGATAGAAAAGCTGTTAAAGTTCAACACATAAGAATGCACACAAGCCTCAATAAAAGAATGAAAACTCGGAGAAGCCTTCAAAAAATCAAGATTATAAAAACAAACCGCAAATGCAAAATTCAAGTAAAACAAAATAATTAAAAATGGTATAATATCCCTTGCACAGCTCTTCACAATATAAATAAAATACCGAGTTTCAGCAAAAATCCTCAGATAAAAAAGTAGCTTCGCCCAACAAAGCATCACAATATAAGTCAGTAATATTTTCTCATACCTCACTTCATAATCAAACCAAAGAAAAAAAATGCAGCAAATCCTTAAAAAGTCCAAAATATTCAAAAAACTTTTTATATACTTTTTGAACCCGACTGACATCTGCAGACACTCCAAAGCGAAATTAACAAGATTCAGCCATTGAATCATATAAAAAGCGATTCCTTTCGACTCCTGCCAAAAGACATAAATACAAAGAAACATCAAAACTCCAGTTAAAATAAGACATTGCACAAAAGTCCAATACCAGATCTTCTTCCATTTGCTATTGAGTATCGACTGAATTATCGAAGATGTCAAAATTTCAGGTTGTGTGCATTTCACTAAAGACTCCAAAAAGTCCAAACTTTTTTGTGTCCCGAATTTAAGAGGGAGTCTCAAGCCGCTTACTTGAAAGGAAACTGGGACTTTATCTCGGAATGTTGCATTGCTTGGGTCTGTTGAACTCGGTTTCACGAAATCGTCTCGGTTTATTTTTCTGGATTCGCTGAGTTTCACGTTGTTTCCACTTGCTAACGGAGCACCGAATTTTGGAAGGTCTTGGTCTGCTGGCGATAATAGGCAATCGTAGAGAAGGGATAAACGGGAATTTGATCTTTTGTTTAATTCGGTTAAGTCGTCTTCCAGTCGGTAGAGAATTGTTTTGTCTGAGTCTAGCAGTCGTGGGATTGCCTTGAAGAAGACTTCTACTAAACTGGTGGTTTTTTGTTCTAGGATTATGTTTATTGGACTTATTTTACGGGTTGATCTGATGAAACTGCATCCTTCCTTCAGTGCTTTTTTCAGCGGGGCCTCATACGAATTATGTGCCAAAAAATGAAGTAAATTATAAGATAAAGGTAAAATGACTGCAGAATTCAACGATTTATCATAATCCGTATTGCATTCCCTAAGTACAATATGGCTAAATCCAATCCAATACCTAAGACTGAATTTTTCTGGAATGAGTAAAGAAATATCTGAGTTAGGGTCAAACGGATTGGGATAAACTTGAAGCTGATTCTTGTTACTGATAAAAACTGATTTGTTAGTCAAAACGATATGCTCAATAATTCCATAATTAATAGCCCCGAGGTACTTATAATCAAACAACGACCAGACACTCAAAGAACTATCAGTCGCAGCATAAAAAAACAAGTCATCATCTGAAAGACAACAAGAATGAACTTGACCTAAAATCTCTTGGCAGTCAATATTAATATAACTGTCTAAAATCACATCTTCATAAACCTGAAGTTTCCAGTCGTTAAACGATACCAAAAATGGAGAATTATTGAAAAGTAAGACTATTCCCTCGATGTTTCTACTTGAAACAACTGATGTTCCCTCTAGGCCATTACGGACTTCGATGATTTGCTGGATCAATGGGGCTGAAAAGGAACTGTTTGGCTTTACTCCGCTGATTTCTATCAAATTTATATCACTCTCTAGTCTTCGATGGGCTGTTTGGACTGGTGGTCTTTCTTTTGTCACTGAATAACTGAAAAAATAGAAATCTTGAACTTTTCCTAAGAAATCTGTTGGTGAATTCCAAAGGAACTTGAAAATGTTTCCGTCTGGGTCTAGGATGTTCATGTTGTTGTCGAAGTCGGTTGAAATTATGAAGTTTCTTGTATATTTGAGTTCTCGGATCTGGGTTGTATGGACCATGTTGGTGATGTCTTCTCCGTTTTGACTCAAAATATTTCCAGTATAAGAAAAAATACCTCTTGACGTGCATAACTCATTCTCAATTAAAACTTTTTCAGGTAAAGTCTCCGAAAGTTTAAAAACTTCCTGTTCAGTTTTTAGTATAACCTGCCCATTATTCTGTAACTCAACAATATGACTTGTAAAATATGAAATTTTCGGAATCAAGTATTTTTCAACTATCTCAATTTTATAAACATTGACACCAAAGGCAAAAAAAACCAATTTTCCTTGAAGTGCGAAACAAATAGACTTGCTGCACTGATAATATTTTTTCATTTCACTGTCTGTCACTAATTTTGCCTCGTCTGTCATGGTATCGATATTTAGAAAGCCGATGTCATTGCCAAGAGTTGCTGCAAGATGCATTTCTTCACTAATCGCTAAGGAGAATATTGTCTTGTTATTTGCTTTTTTCAAGATTTGCAACTTTTTCTTGCTGTAGTCGTAAATTTCTAGAGAACTTCGGCCTCCACCTGCTATAAGAACGTCATTTTCATACAAAAGGAACTTACTATATTCTTCTTTCAATTGCACAGGTGGACTTTTGCAATTCAAATCATGATCATAAATAAATATACTCTTTTTATGAGCAGTAATCAACAACCTCGAATTAACAACCAAATGATTCGCCTTCGAAGGTATATCCAAAGCATCCTCATTTTTCTCAAAAGAGATCCTTCTCAATTTCTGCCCATTAAGTAAGAACAAATATTCCCCAAATGCACAAAGATCAACCACTTCATCCTTAAAAATCAATTCCACACTATTCGACGTCATAAAATTTCTGCATCTTTTAATTCCTTTCCCAAAAACCAACAAATCTTCCCCAGTCTGCAAAAAGGACCGACCCTGCCCCGCGAAGTCGATTTCCGCAAAAATCTCCTGAGAATCAATTCTATAAATCAAGATTTTTCCAGAAGTCAGAAAAGCCAGAAGGTAAAATCCATCTAAACTCGCTTTAATTTCCTTCAAATCATCGATTTTCCGAAAGCTGAGGATTTTATTGGAAATGAGTCTAGAAGTGATTTTTTCATACTCAGTTTTGAGAGTATTTCTTTCATCGAAGACAGACATTTATCTAGTTATTTTAACTTCTTTGCTTTAAGAAGTTGTCCTGGACCCAGAATTGAAGAATGTTCATCACTGCTGGGACTAGAATCATCACAAAAACTAATTCGAATTTAGGGTCTTCTGAAAAAGGCTCCAGGAGTTTTTTTCCGACTTGAGTGAAGAAAGAGTTGAAGTAAATTATCACGACTAGGAGAAACCATTTTGTGATGGAGACAATGCTTACCCAGATCATTAGTTGAAGGGACCAGGCACCTAGGTCGATCTCTTCATCGGTGTCTTCTGAGTAGTTTCCACTTATTACTTTTGTCCAGCCGTTGTCACTTGAAATTTTTTCGATTATTTTTAAAAATGTGTAGGCGAGGATTACTCCGAATGTGGTATCCATCATTAAGTTAACAAAATACCACATGCACGGATTCCCTTCTTGCCTCTGACTTAGCACCAAAGAAGCCATAATATTCATCACATGTGCCACCAAAGCAGAAAAAGCCTGTTTAGAAGTATCCTAAATACCACCCACCAAAATAAAAATAGTCCAACTCCTAACAGGTCTTTCAGTCATCCTCTTAATAACAAGCGAGCAAAAACAAACAACAGCGAGCATCAACTGAATGACTCCTCCAAAAACCCCAAACAAATTACATTCATTTTCCATAATAATTCTAAGCCCTTAAACTATTCGAAATTTATCTCAGTTTATAATACCTGACTTCATCAAAATCTGTCTTACTTCCTGAAAAATGATAAGAAATCTTAATATCCACATCTCTTTTATGTTCAGGGTTCTTCCTCATAGCCAAAGATCCACAAATTTCCTCTCCACACATCATAGGAATGGCTCCTTCAAAGTAAAAAACTGTCTGTTTCCAATGAGTGTACTTTTTCATAGGACTTGTCGACAACTTGATAGGTCTCAAGCCGTGAGTGAATTCAACGTCGAAGTAAGCGACAAGGGCATGTAAATAATCAGTTTTCGTTGCTGTTAATTTGTACTTCGCTGCGAATTCAAGGTCTTGAGGCCTGACACGTTTAATGTCGATGTCGTAGAGAAGACATTCTGTTGTTATCACTGCCTGCGCCTCGACTACGTCGACGATGGGCTCGGAAATCACTGTCGGGCGGATGACGCTCATGTCGATTCCGTAAACGTCTTGCCAGAACTCGAGTTTTTTTTCTTTGTAGTCAGCGTCTTCGATTCCTAGTAAGTACATCTTTGCACGGTCTGGAAACATTAAACCGTCTTCGCTTAACCATTTGTCTCTGGCGTAGAGAACTGTGTCTAACATACTTTCGTAGAGTAAAAAGTAACCCATCCACTCGGAGACTATTATGTCGACTTTTTCCACTGGAAGGTCCACTTCCTCAACTTTTCCTTTAATAATAGTGATTTTATCAGACAACCCATTATCTTGCACAATCTGTCTCGCCTGTATTGCAATATCTGCAGCATCAATTCCATAAACATGTTTAGCCCCTGCTCGACTGGCGAAGATCGAAAGGATTCCAGTGCCGCAGCCAATGTCCAAGACAATCTTTCCACTAAAGACTTGCGGATTCTGAATCATCGCATTCATGTAAGACTCAGTTCTTACCTTATCTTTGATCATTTCTTCGTGAATCCCGTAATGGGAGTAAGAGTAAAAGTAAGGGTCTTCTGTTGAAATCTCGTTATTCAGGCCTGCCCAAAGGTTCTCACCTTGAAAGGCTTCCTCAGATGACCCGGAAAGGACTGTTTTCTGAAGAGCACTTATTTGGTATCGACCCCTTTTAGCCATTTACATCCAGAAGACACGATTTTTAGGAAGTTGTGAATTTTTTATTCAAGTAAATTGCTGAGTGGAATGAGAAAAGGGTAAGTTATTTGATAATGAATGGGTAGTAATTGTAATGAATAAAACTCGATTGCAGAAGTCAAGCCATTTTGAAGTCCCTTCAGTGATGAACTCTCCAAACTTTTTCGATTTTTCAAACAACGTTCCTGTGAAAAAGTCGCTAGTCCAATCAAAGCTCCAAAACATAAACCACAGCGTTATAAGCACAAGAGATCAATCCCAGAACCGAAATGTGACTCCAACGAATGCAGGCGACAAGCTAAAAGTAAAAAATTCTCTGAAATCCGGAAAAGAATCAAGCGAATTGATTCTAAACGACATGAAAAAACAACTTGACACTTTATTCGAATCACTTCCAAAAATCCCCAGATATTTGAACATGCATAAAACCCAAAAAAAAGACCTGGAAAGTTCAATGCAATCAAGAAAAAACGATTCAATCAATAACATGACAAGTGTCTACTCAAAAGATCGATCAAAGTCAACATTTAATCGATCAAAACGTTACCTTCCTAAAATAAAAAAAGAAGGGGCAGACTTGTTGAAGTTGCAGGAGTATTTAACTGAATTTCATAACAAATCCAAGTTTTTACTGGAACAACTTGAACAGAATGTTTTGGGTAATAAAAGAGTTAAGGATCATGATCGAAGCTTTTAGGTTAATAAAGTATGAATAAACAACAAGTGGTAAATGTAAGAGTTTTGTGCAGACTACGGCCAGATGACAGTCAAGAAGAGAAAATAAAACTGGAAAGTAAGAAATTAGGAGAAGTTCTTGTCTATCCTAAAAATGATTCTTCGAATTTCTTGAAATTCGAGTTTGATCATGTCTTTCCTGAGAATGCCAGTCAAGAAGAAGTTTATGAAATTTCTGCAAAGCCTATTGTTGATGATGCGATTCTTGGATTTAATGGAACTATTCTGGCTTATGGACAAACTGCCTCTGGAAAGACTTACACGATTACAGGGTCTGATATTTTTGATGTTCAGGGCATGGGACTTATTCCTAGAATGATTTCAAAGATTTTTGACCATATTGATGCGTCTGACAATAGCTTGGAGTTTGGGTTGAAGGTCTCTTATACTGAACTTTATTTGGAAAAAATTGTGGATTTGTTGGATGTTGATAAAAAAGGACTTAAAATCAGGGAGGATAAGATTTCAGGGTTTTATATCAGTAATGTTACTGAAGTACCTGTTTCTAGTGATTTTGAAATTTTTGAACTGTTGAGGATTGGGACTGAAAATAGACATATCATGAATACTAAGATGAACTCGAGATCTTCGAGGTCTCATACTATTTTTAACTTGAGTATTTCGGTTAAAAATCTTGTGGATCAGAGTAATCGGCTTGGAAAGTTAAATTTTGTTGATCTGGCCGGTTCCGAGCGAGTATCTAAAACCGGTGCAGAAGGCCTTCGTCTAAAAGAACTAAAAAACATAAACAAATCCCTAAACGCCCTAACCTCAGTAATAAATTCACTGACCGACCCAAAAAGCACTCACATTCCTTACCGCGATTCAAAACTAACAAAACTTCTACAAACCTCAATAGGAGGAAATTCAAAAACAGTAATGATCATCACTTGCTCAACTCTTCTCAAAAACGAGTCGGAAACAATCACGACCCTTCGTTTCGGTTCAGTCGCAAAGTGCATAAAAAACAAGCCAAAGATAAACCGAGAGCTGACTTTAGCCGAACTACGAGTAAAACTTTTAAAAATCGAAGAAGAACTCAAGAAAAAAGCAGCAAAAATCACTTTTCTCGAAGAATTATTAAAAAATCCACTTCCAACAGGTCCTGAGCTTTTTCCGCAGAAATCTGAAGATTTCTGTGAATCTGTTGAAAATGACGAGTTGCTCATTGAACTTGAAGAACTTTCTAATAAATTAAACGGCCTTATCGACGAAAATACAAAAAAAAGAATTGCTTTACTTGAACTAAAAAATATTTTAAATGATGTTGAAAAATCACGGAAAAATGATGAAGATTTGATAAAAGTTTTAGAAAATAAACAAGAAGTCATGCAGACTGGCATTCAAAGTAAAACTTTAAAGCTTAGAAAACTTGAAATTGAAAAAGATGTTCTTTCTGATAAACTTGAAAAAGGCCAGACGAGAAAATTTGAACTTGAAAGACTTTTAAATGAAAGAAACGTTGAAAACAATGACTTGAAAATAAAATTTCAGGTTTTAATAGAAAAAAATGAAGCCCCTGCAGAAACTTCTCAAGTTGAAGAACTGAAAGAAAAACTCATTGACGAGCAAAAAAGATACAAAAAGAATCAGGCCGAGCTTCAAGAGCTTCAATTTCGTCTAAACCTTGCACTTAAAGAGCAGCTTCAAGACCGCCATAGTGAAGAGAAGTCGATTCTTGACAGGGAGGTCCAAGCACGTGAGTTAAAAATCAACGAGTCTCAAAAAGAACTAGAAGCCGTCGAAGACGGCTCTCGAATTGTGAAGATGATCCTCACGCAAGATGAGGCTTTTTTGAATATTAATACTGAAGACTTGGAAGCCAAATTGAAAGACTTGGCCGAAATGTATAAAATTTTAAATGCACGGCAAAGTTCATCGAATATTGAGAAACAGATTAATGTTAGAAAAGTTTCGCGTTTAAATGAAAGAATCGCGGAATTGGAAAAAGAACTTAAAGTGAAAAGTGAACAACTCAAGAAAGTTGAATATGAAGCTAATAGGTACTTGGATGAAATGGCAAATCAAAGTATTCTTAATAAGGTCAGGGTACCTATTCGAGGAGGGGGAGGAAAAGGGAATCGCAATCAGACTTACAGTCGACTTTCGATCAAGCCGAGAATGTTTGCGTCGTTGACTGTAAAAATGAATTAGTTTATTTGAGTTTTCTTTTATTTTTGTAGGATTTTTTAAGTTTGTAGGTGATTTGGGTTTTTTGGTAGGTTTGATTATTTTGTGTAGAATTTTGTTTTTATATAAGTTTTAATTGAAGGAGAGTTTTAACGCAATTGGTCAAGTCTTAGGAAATTTTAAGTTTTTAAATTTGAGATACTGGTGATAAAGGAAATGGAATGTTTTAAAGTGAACAGATGAAGGGCTTATTTTACTTTTTGATTACTACTCATTTGTAGTTAGTGTTTTGATATAATTTTTTTGTGATTGTTAGTTATGAGAATTTTTATGAGGATTGGAGGATCAAGTAGAAAATGGTCATCTTAAGATTTTGTTTCTGTTTCTCAACATTTAAAAGCGAATAGGATACTTATTGAACCTTGCTAATTAAATTTTAAGAGTTTTAAATTCGTTTAAATCTGCTGGAATATTACGATTGAAGAGAAAGAGCCCACAAAGTGAATTGAAGAATTGAATCATTCAGGATCAATAGTGTAAATATGTAAATTCAAAATCTACTTAGTTTGAAGTAATATGTTTAATGCATAAATTTATCTAAGGTTAGATTATCTTAATCATATAGTTTATGTGGCCAATTTTTTGCTAGAATTGCAGGAGTAGAGCTTTGTAAAAGTTTGCGATCCGTGAAGACTTTAATACATCCGTTGTCCAAAATATTCTTAAATTAAATCTCATATCAGGCTGCTCCACATTTTTTTAATTTTCGCTTAAAGAATGGCCAGAATGATTCTATATTTTGAATATGTGATTTATTAACTGAAGTATTTATAAGTTTTTTTTAAATGATTTACATTTTTGTGCTTAATAAACTGAATTTCAAGAATAAGATTATTCTAATTTCCATATGCTTTCCATGAATCACTAGAAATCGCACTCCCTGGCTTTATCCTTTATTCAAAGCTCCATTTATTTATTAGAAAAATTACTATTCTTATTGTTAATTTCTCATTTTCAAAAGAGACTCATGCTGTTAATAATATTTAAACTCGACACTGAGTATTTTTGCATGGATTTTTTTGCTTTTTCAAATTATATTTCGTTTCCCTTCACTTTAAGAAACCAGATCAACGTTTATGATTCCAAATCCTGATACCATTCTAAGGTTTTTTCTTCAGTAATAATAATCTCAAATAAGTTTATACTTCTCACATTAAATTTAAAATATGAAGACAAACTAACGGTAAAATGATTTCATTCTCTTCTGGGTAAACTTGAGAATTTAAATGAAATTTGATTTAATATTTCAATCAGTTAAAAGTATCAGGTAATATGATTTAGTGATTATTGATGTTTCGTAAAAACTTGTAAGGATTTTTAGATGAAAGAGCTGAAATTCTATTTAACTCAATAATTATCCGCTAGTTTAAATTTCATAATCATAAAAGTTTCCCTAATAGAAGAGTGATACAATACCAAATTGCTTTAGTTTTAAATAAATCTATCAATATTTTGGTAATCTAAAAAACTTAGGAAGAATTCTTTTTATCATAGATAATTTTTTAGGGAAAATTTCAAATACCACCTTCCTATAGTGTTAAGACAAATACGAATTATTTAAGCCTTTCATGCAAGGATCAAACTAATTATTAACAAAAAATCAGTTTAGGGTGATTCTGGAACAATCCATTACTACTTACATGGACTTCTTTATGGTAGAGTTAATTAAATTTACTTATCAGACATATTTATAATGTTTTT